>KE505328.1:301884-313522 GCA_000441515.1 Elaeis oleifera | reverse complement strand
TGCCACTTAAGTTCGTGCAGCCATTTTGATTGGGTTGGGGTATTATAGTGCCACTTCAATATCAAAAAAATATTTTAGGGAGCCAAGATACTTGATGTGAAAATGACTATTTAAGAACTATTTAAGTATAACAGTTTGTTGAGGATCACTACCACAGACAATAATATCATCAACATATGCAAGGACTTTGTGAAAACGGAATCGGTATTGAGTATAAAAAGTGAGTCATCTACATTGGATTGCTTGTAACAATAGAGTTAAACTTCTCAAACCAGATCCAGAAGGCTTGTTTTAGGCCATAAATAGACTTGCATAATTTACAAACATGATGCTCCCCCTATCATGCTAATCCCAATGCATACACATCTTCATGTAAATTACCATGAAGAAATGCATCATTGACAATAAGTTGGTACAAGGGCCAACCACAGATGGATGCAACAGCAATAAGACAACATAGTGTAACTAGTTTGGCAACTTGTGCAAATATTTCATGATAATCAATGCCTTTGATCTGTGTGTAGCTCTTAGCAACAAGATGAGATTTATACTTGATTTTTTAAATCCATTTTCACCCAAGGAAAATTTTGCTCGGAGGAAGAGACACCAAAGACCATGTATTATTCTTTCTAATGCTTCTAGTTCAAATGCTATGGCTTCTCGCCAACGTGGATTTTTAACTGCCTGTGAATAACTAGTGTGCTCATCATTGGAGGAGATGGAAGATAGGTAAGCAAAGTATGAGGAGAAAATGAGAATAAGAGATATAGGAGGAGATGGGATAAGCCATACCTTAATCTATTGTTGGTTATGAAGAGTTGTGAGGTGTATCACGAGACACTGAGCAAGCATAATCCTTAAGGTACAAAAGAGAAGTATGAGTTCCATTGGGATGGTGCAAGGTACTATTTAGAGACTGGGCTTGTTCAGTAGGTTGGTTGTGAACATCATCTATTGAAGCAGGGGTTGTAGTCACAATACAATCATCTTCATAATCAAAAGTGGAACTACAGGTGTTGAATGCAAGTTAGGTATGTCTTTAAAAGAAAAGATTGTTTTATAAATTTAACATCATTAGAAATAAAAATTTGACAAGTTTCAAGATCTGGTACCCCTTTTGACCAAAAGGATATCCTATAAAAATACACCAAGTAGCCCATAGAGCAAATTTATGTCTGTTATGAATACAATCATGTGCATAACAAAGACAACCAAAGATATATAATTGGTGATAGTTGGTGGGCTTTTCAAAAATACTTCATGAGTTCTCTTCTCAAATAAGATAGATGAAAGGGAGATGATTAATTAAGCATGCCGCAGTGATAATGCACTCACCCCAAAAAGATAATAGTAAATAAGCTTCAAAATACAAGGCACGAGAAACTTCAAGAACGTATGATTCGTTCAGCTCCTTATTTGTTGGGGTGTGTCCACATATATTAATTGATAGATTGTACCGTTTATGAAATAAGCATATATGGATGTAAACTCCCAACCATTACCAGTTCTGATGACCTTAAAAGAATAGCTAAATTGAGTTTGAACTGTAGCATAAAATATCTTAATAAAGATGGAAGCTTCGGATTTGTGTTTCATCAAGTAAACCTAGCTACACCTAGAATAGTCTCTACATTTGTAAGGAATAATAGGCACTAGTATGTAAGGGTGTGCTATATCCACACCAAATATCACAATGAATTAAAGTAAAGCATCATTCACTTCTGTTATTACTTAATAAAATAGATTTTGAGTTTATCTTGATAAATGACAAGTCTCACAATAGACATGGCCAACAGGCTTGGCCCAACCCGTTTAGTAAAATACCCTTCCAGACCCGGCTCAAGGCCTAAATTTAGGCTCGGCCCGAGCCCATCTAGGTCCATACGGGCCTGGGACGTGCTAGCCCAACCGACCCATTTTCATTTTTATTAATATTAATTTTTTAAAAAATAAGATTTTTAACTTTTAAGGTTAATATTTAATTTTTAGCCTTTGGTTTTGAAAAAAATTAAAAAAGATTTATTATTGAAATATACATATAGAAAGATTATGAAAAATACCTCAGAATTTTTATCGATGATTGAATTACTTATTGTTCAAATTACAGAGAATGCAAAGATTTAAAAAGAACAATTAAAAAATACATCATAATTTTATTCATACTGAAAATAAAATTTGATATGTTTACAAATTACAATTGTTGAAATCCTATCTTGATAACAGAGGTTGTGGATTCGTTGATGGTGCTTGTGTCCGTATCATCTTCAGAACTTATTAGATGTCTGCCAATGTCTTTGAGTCAGCTCTCCACAACTAGCTAATCTTTGAAGCAGACACACATTTCTACAGATTCTTTGTTCATTTTGCTTCTCTTCTTATTCAAGACTCATCCACCGATGCTGAATGCAGACTCTGAAGCGACAATAGATATTGGCATAGCCAGGATGTCTCATGCCATAGTAGCAAACATCGAAAAGATATTTTGCAATAATTTTCACCATTGTAGCACATCAAAATTATCCAGCTGATTGGGATTGAGGATAGTGGTGATGTCATCGATAAGGTAGAAGTTTAATTCTGATGATAAGGATGATGAACACGAACTACCATCCGATTGCCATTGTCGTTGGACTATCCACTGCAATACATTGTGCTTCCCACTGCTACTTAGACTTGCTTGTCTAGATGTGGTTACACTAGCTCTACTGCCTCCAAATCTAGCATCATACAAACTATACATGGCATACAAATAACGATCAACTATTCTTTATCACCAGTTGAATCGGTCAGCATATACTCATGATATTCATCAAGTAAATAAAGAACACCATTCAGTTAATTCTAGGATCAAAAATAACAGCAATAGAGTGTATAATACTTAACCTAGGCCAAAATTCTCTCCACTTGGCCTCCATTGCGTGAACTAAAGGGGCCAAAGTTTCATCATTGCTATATAAAAAAAATTTCAACAATCTGAATAATATATGTTAAAAATTCACAGAAAGTGAAATAATATACATCAGAGAAAAATTTGTTACATTAAAAAATATTTCTACAAAATCTTGTAAAATTTTGACAACACGCCAATCCTCAGAAGTTAGAGGTTCCTCAAAAGACAATCAAGAATTTACAAAAGTATTTATCAACTCAGAATATTCAAATGCACTACTTAACATAAGATATGTGGAATTCCACCTATGCACAACATTAAGTTAAATTTTTGTATGCCTTATCATGGGAATTATATAGTTGCTTGAAATCTTATTTTCTCGAAGGAGAATGCTCCATAAATTGGATGGCATTCTTAATTTGAGTGATCAAGCAATTTAAAATATCTAATCCATCTTGCACACACAAGTTAAGTATATAGCATACACATCTAATATGTAAACACTCACCATCCAAAATTGGATTTAATGATTATTTCAGTAAGAATAGCAGCAGTATTATTAGATACATTATCAAAGTAATAGATAATATCTTATTTTGAATGTCATAATATGTTGTAGTTGCCATTATAGCATTCAAATTATAGATGCAGTGTGTGAAAATTCACGTAATTAAACTCAAATTATTTATTATATTCTATTCATTATCTATAAATGTACAGTACAACAAATATAACTAGCACATTAATAACTAGCAGTCCAAATGTCATAGGTCATTGAGACTCTACAATTTAAGGATTCTAATAATTTTGAAGCTCAATTCTCATTTCAATAGATTACTTCATTGCTTCTCTACGAATTGTTTCCTACTAATCCATTTATATTGGGTTGTAGACCCCATTGGATATATCACTCTAATTTTCTGACTCAGCTCTTATAAATGAGTCTTTCTCATGAATTATCCATCTAGCAAGCTCTCTACATGGTGTTTCTTGACTATATTTTAAGAATTAAGACCACCCCAGCTAAATTCGATGGGCTTGGATTTTGCATCATGTGTCCTATGTTGTTCTATGTGGTATTTCAAGTGGTCAGTGCCACTAGATGATTTAGCAATCAGGACGGTTTTGCATTTCTTGCAAACTACCATAGGTTCACCCTGAGCATTCGTAGATTCATCAAAATCCCTCCATATCTTACTAGTTCTCTTCCTAGTCCTACATACTTGAGCACTAGTGGTTTCTTCAAGAGTATTCATCTCCTCATTAGGGATTATACTTGGGTTGCTATCATAATAAGAATCCATTTATGCTAATAAAGAGAAGTAAAATAAAAGATTATGTTGAGAATAATGTACTCTTCACAAAGATAGAGGATGAGGGAGCTTGGTAGTCGATGCTAGTAGCTCGATCCTTCAACTTCGAGAGAATTCAAGTATGCTTGAGCAAAATTGATTGTAAGCAAGTAAATAGGAAAAGCTTGTAGAGAGAAGAAGATTGAGGGTAAGAAAGGATTGAGAGAATGGATTGGATTTGGTGTGGTGAAAATGGTGAGAATGAACCTCTATTTATAGTTGTTAGAAACTTTCATGCTTCCCAAAGTACCCTCACAAACTAGTCGTTTATGACCGTTGATAAGGGGTATATTGGTCTTTTAGAAATTTTTTCATTAAAAGTTATGTAAATTACCAAATGACCTCCCTACCCTCAAATATAGCCGTTATATGGCTGTTAGGAGGTAAAAGTAATATTTTCTGAAATTTTATCATTTAAAATCTAAAAAAAATTGTCCATTATGTTATCATTACGGGCCTAGATAGGCCCGTAATGGATCTCATCGTGTCGGGCCCGATAAGCCCAGCCTGCTGTGGGCGGCCAAGTGGATCGGGCTTGGCTCGGCCCGCGATGGGAGGCCCATCGTGTTGGGCCGGGCGCGGGCCGTGGGCCGGGCCAAGCCTAGTCCTTATTGGGCTCGTTTCGGGCTCGAGTCTGGGCTCACGAACCCCAAACCCAGCTCGACCCGGAGGAACAGGTCGGCCTGACCCGGCCCATTACTATTCATTATGGCCTGGCCCACTTTGGGCCGATGCCGGCCGCCCATGTGGCCACCTCTATCTCACAATGGAAATTGTTATCAAAAGAAATGTTGGAAAGACTATCAGAAATGCAAGATAAATAGACCACTAAGGATGACCAAATTATAAGTGCATGACCAAATCATAAGTGCCACAATGAAGAAGAAAGATCATGCACTATCGATGATGCTTCTCGACCAGGTGGTTGAACAAAGTGATACACACCATTATGCATCTCTCCCACTCCAATTAACTTCTTTGAGATAAGATCCATAATTACATAAAAATTAAAAAAAATAGAATAGCATAATTCAAGGCATTTGTTAGTTTGCTCATGAATAACAAGTTGAAGTGAGAATTTGAAATACACAAAACATCACATTAATCATATTAAGGCTGGCAAAATATGACCCGACCTGTGAACCTAACCCATGTTCAACCTACCATAAGTAAGTTTAGGTTTGGGCTAAATGGGTACAGGCCATGAGTAAGTCAATCCATTTAACCTGTTTAATATTTGAGTTAAATTTAGATTTCTAATATCTAACCTGTTTAATATTCAGATTGGATTGAGTCAAGTAATCGATTTAACCTATGTTAACTGTTTGACCCATTTACGATCTATTTAACCTATTTAAACCTACTTAACCTGTTTAACCTAATCCGCTAACCTATTTAATCTATTAAAAAGCCATTTAACTTGACTTAACCCATTTAAATAAATCGGTTATGCAAGTCAGGTCAGGTTATTCGTTTAATAAATAGGTTGGTTCAGATCTAAATTTTTGACCTATTTAATAAACAGATTGAGTTCAGTTTGATTATTTTTTGATCCAACCCATATCCCATATCCAATCCGACCAACCTAATTGCCACCCCTACATCATGTAGAAGTATATCAAGTGATAAGTGGGCCATGCTGGTATGATTGAGCACAAGTGCCATTAGATAGTTTAATAGGTTTGGTATCAAGGCATTCAATAACATTTATCATATTAGAGATATTAGATGTCATATGGTCTAAAGCTACACTATCTATAACCTAATCATTAAATTCAAGAAGAGTACGGTCCCAATATCACTTACCAGCAAGATTGGCTCAAGGTGATTTTTGTCTTAGTCGAGGAGACTTATGAGTTGTCTATATTGGCTAGCAATTAGACTAGGTATATAAGAGGCTCCGGGATCCTCACTAGAAATGCAAGAAACATCATTAGTGGCAGCAATAGTATAAGAGTAGGATACTTGAGTAGTAGGCCCCTTTCTCTCATGCTTGGTGTTGTTCTCGGCCTTATTTGAATTATGATTTGGTGGTGCCTAGTTTGGAGGATAGTCAATAAGTTTGTAGTAGGTCTTTATTATGATTGGATAGTCCATAATGAGTACAAAAAATCTTCTTTTATCTTTGCTCATATTTTTTTACCATTGAATCGATCTCTTTGGCACTAAGCACTGCTGCTTCAACACAGGGCACATTAAAACAAGCTAATCCTTATCATTTTTTCTCTGATAGACTAAGGAATAGGCTTTGTTAATATTAGGAAAAGGATCCATTGTTAATATTGGTGTGCAAATGGTGGCAAAATTATCATTCAAGCCTATCAAAAATGGATGAATTTTCTCATGCTAGATCATGGTGATAAGCTTCTTTGATGCTCCATACTTGCAGGTTGGGATTACTATGTAGGTTCCAAGCTCATCCTAGTAACCTTTAAGAGTGGTAAAGAATGTCATGATAGATTATTGCCTTTGCTCACGTGAAGCAATATTATGGCAAAGTTGATAAATCTAGATCTTATATCCTTGAGAGAATTATTCTTCAAGATCCTTCTACATTTCTTAAGCTATGTCAATATAAGCAACACTATTGTAGAGATCTTTGGACAAAGAATTGAAAATCCATAAAACAATCATAGAATTACATTTTTTTCTAGGCTTCTACATTGGAGAAGGGGACTGATGATTTTGACAAGAATCTATCAACGAAGCAATATTTGGCAAGGAGGGAGTTTCTCATAGCTTTTTTCCAAGTGGAATATTTATCATCATAAAGAAAATGAGACATTAAAGCTACACCTGGATTATCAATGGATGTAGATGGCATGGAGAAGAGGCCATTATTTGACATGGATGAGGACATATGTAGGATGGAGAGCAAATATGTTTTTGAAGATATGAGAACAAAAGCAAGAGAAATATATAGAGATATATGCAGATCTAGAAACCCCTGTGCTTTAATACCATGATGAAAAGAATTTTCTTCGTTGAGCATAGCAAATAGGTATATATATATAGACACACACACACACACATCATGTGTATAAATTCGATATATTTATAAATCAATTTAGCATGTATACAAAATCATAAGTCAAGCTAGACAAATCCCACAAATCAATCTTTGGGATTTTCTATCAGATCCCATAAATCAACCATGATAAAGTTGCCCAAGTTGACCAAATAAATAAGGGAAGTATGCTAATAAATGTGGAAAGTTTGAATATATTTTTGGAATTCTATCAAATCTCATAAATCAATCAATGATGGAGCTGCCCAAATTGACCAAACATAATAAGTATGTTCGTAAATATGGAAAGTTTGAAATATCTTTGGGGTTCTACAACGGAGAGTTTAAATAATCTTTGGGATTCTATAATTTCTTAAGTACAACATGGTATGAACCATGAGAAATTCCATTTATGTCTTCCAAAGCTATTTTTTGATGCAAGACCCACTTCAAAGACTCAATTAGCAAGTCATGCCACATGAAGGTAGGTAGAGCTTGCCTACATATTTGTGTGCACAAAAAGAATTATCTTATTTGCATCTTGCTGTCATGGTTTATATATATCGCACATTTATATGGCTAGGACCAATGATAAAATGATTTGTAAGGCAGGTGAGTTGGTTTCGGCACCTACCTCCAAGAGTGAAGGGAATGCAGTTCAATTTACAATGAGCTGGATCCAAATATCTTAAAATGCATCTAACCAGTTACTGGCATGGTGCAATATAGCAATCTACTTGCATGAATGAGACACTTAGCCCAATCCACATCTCAAAATTTCGAGATGGCTGTGTGTCACACCCCGAACCAAGCATGTGACAAATGCTGCATACTTGTAGACTGGGCCGTACAAGCATGCAAGGCATAGATCAAGTCATAAATTTAAATAATAATGATAAGCCTTTAATTCTCAAAATCAATGTAAAAAAATCAATTAAATCTTTTCTATAACAAATATCTTTGCGTAACATAAATCATAATGTTCCATCCAAACAAATATCCAAACTAAATCAAACTAGACTAGAAATCTAAAAAACCCAAATATCTCCAAATGATCAGTGCACTCCCCACATCCTGAGTAATCATGATCTAAAAAAAAAAGAATAATGAGCTACACTAGCCCAATAAGCAATATAACACATCAAAATGGGGTCTAATAATGTTGAAAAAAATAAATCACATAATATTGATTGGGAGGAGCAAATCTCAAATAACACATATTTCTTTAAAAATAATTATTTTCATATACTAATACTAAACTCAATATCAAGCTACAACCATGTAACCCAGTGGTATGAGTCTGATAAAAAAAATATATTACACAAAGTGCTAGATAACAGATACCACTATTCTAATCACCAGTGGATCTGTGTTGAAATCAATTTTTCGGATTATAGGGTGACAGGTCCAATGTATAATCTCCATTAGCGGGGCCATGTCATAGCCATGCTGAGAGTGTATATATATATATATAAGTAATTTTACAAGCTTTCCTCTTGAGTTTTCCAAATCTACTTCTTAAAACAAAACATAGGTTTAAATAAATTATTTTCAAGAATAAATAATACATGCCCGTCCCATTTATTAAACTAACAATAGAGAGTATAAATCAAATAAAATAACTAATTATAATTTTCAAAGGATCATTCAAAATACACTTGAAGCAAAGTTACTTACCTTATCATGCTTCAAAATCTGACTTCAATTAGATAGGTCGACTTCACCTATTCAATGTCATTAACAATTAACTAATTTCATTATCAATGACTTAAAAGTCTTAACAAATTAAAAAATCCTAAAAAACCTAGATGAATCATATTAAGAATGTCCAAATCTACTAGGATCTAACAAAGACTTGGGTGGAGGCTGGTATTGTACCCAACATTCAGAGCTCCTATACCGAAAACAATACGACTTATAAGAGAGAAGCTTTAGGATCAAGTACCCTCTGGAGAGGAAAAGAGAAAAAGAATCAAACAAGACAAACAAGAGAGAAAAAAAGGCTATACAGAGAAATTAAAGAGAAAGAGAGAGAAACTCTCTCTCTCTCTCTTTCTTTTTTCTTTTTTTTTTCTTGGTGGAATAGGGACTTACGTCTCCCATGTTCCTTCTTTCTTAACAGAGCAGGGATCCTTTGATCCCCTTAGTTCCCGACATGAGGGAGTCCCCCAGTCGATCGGTGGTGCCCATGGCCGGAAGGGTAGACGATGGTGGCATGATCACAACCCAATCCAGTGACCGACGGCTGCAAACATTGCTGAAAAATCAAGAACAAGGCACGAATAAAATAGGGGAAATCGAAAATCGATGGTTTCAAGGATTTTTCAGCAAGTAATTTGGCAAAAACATATGCTTAGAACCTATAAAAGATTGAGGAGAGGATAATTGGAGAGATTTACCTATTCTTTGAAGGGAATTGATCTGATTACCAATGGCTAAAGTGAGATTATCCCACCGGTAAACAGGATGAAAACAGGAAAGAAAAACAGCGATTAGATGGTGATTTTTTGTGAGGAGAAGCTAAAGAATTGAGGCCTTTAAATAGACCACTAATGGGGAGGATTTAGAGTTCGATTAAGTCTTTAGTTCCTAGTGGATGTGGTCTTTGATTGGAGAAGAACTACGGAACTTCTTCCACATATTTCCCCAATTCCATATTATTCCAGCATGTGTAACGCATGTGTTGGTTTATTTTGATCATTTTTCATTTTTTGGTTTAGACTTTAAGATCTGTGCTATGTTCAAGATTGGAGTATCACGTTCTTCCCTCTAAAAGAAATTTCATCCTCAAAATTTGATGTACCTTAATTTGAAAAAAGTTCTTGATGTTTCTCCTTCGTCTCATCCTCCAATTTTCAAGTAGCCTCATGTTTAGTGTGATCACCCCATTGAATTTTGTCATAGTGAATCGTGCATCTTTTTAAAACCTGCTGCTTCCTGTCAACAATACGTACGGGCTGCTTATCGTAAGACAGGTCTTCTTTAAGCTGTAAGGGTACCAACTCTACCACATGGCTCGTATCTAGAATATATTTTCTTAATATAGAAACAAGAAATATGTCATGAACTCTTACTAGCGATGGTAGATGTTCCAATTTATATGCTACAGCTCCAATTCTTTCTAAAATCTCAAAAGGGCCAATGTATCGAGGACTGAGTTTTTCATGAACTCTAAATCACATTACCCATCTAATGGGAGATCTCTCAAAAATATATGATCTCTAATCTAAAATTCTAATTCTCACCTCCTATTATCTGCATAACTTTTTTATTACTTCGAGCTATCTAAAGACATTCTCTGATTATCTAAATCTTTTCAACCATGTCTGCTAAATAATCTCTGGGCCCATTAGTTTTCTTTCACCCACATCATCCCAATAGATGGGAGATCCGCACTTCCTTCTATAAAGGGCTTCATAAGGAGCCATCTGAATACTCGCCTGATAACTATTGTTATAAGCAAACTCAACCAGGGACAAGTGATATTCTTGAGAACCTACCATATCAATCACATAATATTGATTGGGAGGAACAAATCTCAAATACATATTTCTTAAAAGTAATTATTTCATATATCGATACTGAACTCAATATCAAGCTACAGCCACGTAACCCAGTGGTATGAGTCCGATAATAAAATACATTGCACAAAGTGCCAGATAATAGATACCACTAATCTAATCACCAGTGGCTCGATGTCGAAACCAATTTCTCATATTACAAAGCGACAGGTCCAACATATAATCTTCATTGGCAGGGCCACGTCATAGCCATATTGAGAGCATATATATATATATATATATATATAAGTAATTTCACGAGCTTCCCAGTCGAGTTTTCCAATTCTATTTCTTAAAGCAAATCATAGGTTTAAACTAAATTATTTTCAAGAATAAACAATACATGCTTGACCCATTTATTAAACAAAATAGAGAGTATAAATCAAATAAAATAACTAATTATAATTCTCAAAGGATCCTTCAAAAACACAGTTGAAGCGTTAAGTTACTTACCTTATCATGCTTCAATTGACTTCAATTAGATAGGTCGACTTCACCAATTCAATGTCATTAACAATTAACTAATTTTATTATCAATGACTTAAAAGTATTAATAAATTAAGAAATCCTGAAAAACCCAGATGAATCATATTAAGAATGTCCAAATCTACTAGGATCTAATGAAGACTTGGGTGGAGGCCAGTATGCTACCCGTCAGTTAAGGTCCAAAGCCCCTATACCGAAACAATACGACTTATAAAAGAGAAGCTTTAGGATGAAGTGTCCTCTGGAGAGAAAGAGAAAAAGATCAAACAAGACAAATAAGAGAGAAAAAAGGCTAAGAGAGAACTAGAGAGAAAGAGTGAAGGAAGAGAGAGAAACTCTCTCC
>KE505328.1:277028-288663 GCA_000441515.1 Elaeis oleifera | reverse complement strand
TTTTAAAATTACCATTTTGCCCCTGCACTAAATTTTCACTTCAAATAGAGTACATGACCTCTATGATAATAACTCTCAGACCCATCTATAATTCTATTCTTTCCTACAGATCAATAGGTTCTTGAGCACGTGAGCCGAGAAAAAAAAATCAAACAAGGATACAAAATCTATCCAAATGAGATCTGTTCCGAGAGAGAAGATTGTGACATCTAAAAAAAGAGAGAGAGAAAGAAAAAGAGCGAGAGAGGAGTAGATCCTCATGCGCCCCGCTTGGTAGCTAATGGAAGTCACCTTATAGGTGAACCAACCAAAAAAAAAAAAAAAGAATCCTCCAAGTAGGTTCTGACTCTCAAGTTCTAAGCTTAAACTAAAGCTCAAACTAGAGAGAGACTCTACCGTTGGAACTCTAGCTTCCACAAAGTCATAAACCCTCTAGTTCCACATAAATCCTCCTGCTCGCTATTCTACTTTTTTCATCTCTTATTCTCGAGGCTCAAACTGACTTAAGCATCAGAGGGTTAAAGACTGGAGGATCCTCATCAATTTTTGACTTCTTTTATAGATTTTTTTGAAAGAGACTCAGATCGGATCGCTACAGCCACTCTAGCATGGCTTCAACCAATCTCTCCGCTTGAGATTTTGAGCCTCGCAGCAACACCCTTAGCTCCTGATGTGAAGGAGTCCTCCAGTCGGTTGGTGGTGCCCATGGCCGGAAGGGTAGACAATGGTGGCATGATCACGACCCAATCTGATGATCAATGGCTGCAAACATTGATGAAAATAAAGAACAAGGCATGGATAAAATAGGGGAAATCGAAAATCGACGGCTTCAAGGATTTTTCGGCAAGTAATTTGACAAAACCTAAGCTTAGAACCTATAAAAGATTTAGAGAGGATAATTAGAGAGATTTACCTATTCTTTGAAGGGGATTGATCTGATTTCTGATGGCCAATGCGAGATTATCCCATCGATAAACAGGATGAAAACAAGAAAGACAAATAGCGATTAGATAGTGATTTTCATGAGGAGAAACTAAGGAATTAAGGCCTTTAAATAGCCCTCTAATGGGGAGGATTTAGAGTTCGACTAAATCTATAGTTCCTAGTGGATTTGGTCTTTGAATGGAGAAGAACTTCTACGGGAGTTCTTCCACATATTTCCCCAATTCCACATTATTCCAACATGTGCACCGCATGTGCTAGTCTATTTTGATCATTTTTCATTTTTTTTGGTTTAGACTTTAAGATCTGTGCTATGTTCTAAATTTGGGTATTGCGTTCTCTCTTATAAAAGAAATTTCATCCTCAAAATTTGGTGTACCTTAATTTGAAAAAGTTTCGGATGTCTCTCCCTCATCTCTCCTCCAATTTCTAAGTAGCCTCATGTTTAGTGTGATCAAGCCATTGAATCTTGTCATAGTGAATCGTGCATCTTCTTAAAACCTGCTCCTTCCTATCAACCATTGCTTATCGTAAGATAGATCTTTTTTAAGCTATAAAGATGCCAACTCTACCATATAGTTTGTATCTAGAATATACTTTCTTAATATAGAAATATGAATTCCTACTAGCGAGGGTGGATGTGCCAATTTATATGCTACGGCTTCAATTCTTTCTAAAATCTCAAAAGGTGAACATATCGAGGACTGAGTTTTTCATGAACTCCAAATCGCATTACCCCTCTGGGAGATATTCTCTAAAATACATGATCTCTGATCTAAAATTTTAATTCACGCCTCCTATTATCTGCATAACTCTTTTATCTACTTTGAACTATCTAAAGGCGCTCTCTGATCACCTGAATCTTTTCAACCATGTCTGCTGAATAATCTCTGGGCTCATTAGTTTTCTTTCACCCACATCATCCCAATAGATAGGAGATCTGCACTTCCTTCTATAAAGGGCTTCATAAGGAGCCATCTAAATACTCGCCTGATAACTATTGTTATAAACAAACTCAATCAGGGGCAAATGATAGTCCCGAAGACCTCCCATATCAATCACATAATATTCACTGGGAGAACCAAATCTCAAATAACACATATTCTTTAAAATAATTATTTTCATATACCAATATTGAACTCAATATCAAGCTACAGCCACATAAGCCAATGGTATTGCATAAAGTACCAGATAACAGATACCACTATTCCAATCATCAGTGGCTCAGTGTCGAAATCAATTTCTTGGATTACAAGGTGATAGATCCAACATATAATCTCCATTAACGAGGCCACGTTATAGCCATGCTGAAAGCATATATATAAGTAATTTCACAAGCTTTCTGGTCGAGTTTTCCAAATCTATTTCTTAAAGAAAATTATAGATTTAAAATAAATTATTTTTAAGAATAAATAATACTTGCTTGACCCATTTATTAAACTAAAAATAGAGAGTATAAATCAAATAAAATAATTAATTATAATTCTCAAAGGATTATTCAAAAACACACTTGAAGCGTTAAGTTACTTACCTTATCATGCTTCAAAATCTGATTTCAATTAGATAGGTCGACTTCACCTATTGAATATCATTAACAATTAACTAATTTCATTATCAATGACTTAAAAGTCTTAACAAATTAAGAAATCCTGAAAACCTAGATGAATCATATTAAGAATGTCCAAATCTACTGGGATCTAACAAAGACTTGGGTGGAGGCTAGTATACTATCCGGTAGTCATGGTTCAGAGCCTCTATACTGAAAACAATACGACTTATAAGAGACAAGCTTTAGGATGAAGTGCCCTCCAAAGAGAAAGAGAAAAAGATCAAACAAGACAAATAAGAGAGAAAAAAAGGTTAGAAAGAGAAAATTAGAGAGAAAGAGAGAAGGAAGAGGGAGAAACTCTCTCTCTCTCTCTTTTTCTTTTTTTTCTTGGTGGAACAGGAGACTCACGTCTCCCGCGTTCCTTCTTTCTTCACGGAATAGGGGATCCCATGATCCTCTTAGTTCCCGACATGAGAGAGTCCCCCAGCCGGTTGGCAGTGCCCATGGCTAGAAGGGTAGATGATGGTGGCATGATAATGACCCAATCCAGTGAACGACGGCCGCAAATGTTGCTGAAACATCAAGAACAAGGCACGAATAAAATAAGAGAAATCAAAAATCGACGGTTTCAAGGATTTTTTGGCAAGTAATTTGGCAAAAATCTAAGCTTACAACCTATAGAAAATTGAGGAGAGGATAATTAGAGAGATTTACCTATTCTTTGAAGGGGATTGATCTGATTTTCGATGGCCAAAGCGAGATTATCCCATCGGTAAATAGGATGAAAATAGGAAAGAAAAATAGTGATTAGATGGTGATTTTTCATGAGGAGAAACTAGGGAATTGAGTCCTTTAAATAGACCTTTAATGGGGAGGATTTATAGTTCGATTAAATCTCTAGTTCCTAGTGGATTTGGTCTTTGATTGGAGAAGAACTCCTACAGGAGTTCTTCCACATATGTCCCCAATTCCACATTATTCCAGCATGTGCAACTCATGTGCTGGTTTATTTTGATCATTTTTCATTTTTTTGGTTTAGACTTTAAGATCTGTGCTATGTTCTGGATTGGGGTATCACATTCTCCCTCCTATAAAAAATTCATCCTCAAAATTTGATGTACCTTAATTTGAAAAAAATTCTGGATGTTTCTCCTTTATCTCATCCTCCAATTTCCAAAGTAGCCTCATGTATAGTGTGATTACTCCACTAAATCTTGTCATAGTGAATCGTGCATCTTCTTAAAACCTGCTCCTTTAACAATACGTATGGGCTGCTTATCGTAAGATAGGTCTTCTTTAAGCTGTAAAGGTGCCAACTCTACCACATGGCTCATATCCAGAATATATTTCCTTAATATAGAAATATGAAATATGTCATGAACTCCTGCTAGAGAAGGTGGATGTGCCAAATGCTACAACTTCAATTCTTTCTAAAATCTCAGAAGGGCCAACGTATCGAGGATTGAGTTTTTCATGAACTCCAAATCGCATTACCCCTCTAGTGGGAGATACTCTCAAAGATACATGATCTCTGATCTGAAATTCTAATTCTCACCTCCTATAATCTGTATAACTCTTCTGTCTACTTTGAGCTATCTAAAAACATTCTCTGATCATCGAATCTTTTCAACTATGTCCGCTGAAGAATCTATGGGCCCATTAATTTCTTTCACCCACATCATCCCAACAGATGGAAGATCCGCACTTCCTTTCATAAAGGGCTTTATAAGGAGCCATCTGAATACTCACCCAATAACTATTGTTATAAGCAAACTCAACCAGGGGCAAGTGATGGTCCGGAGAAGCTCCCATATCAATTACACAAGCTCTTAACATATCCTCCAAAATTTGAATAATTCTTTCTGATTAGCCATCAATTTAAAGATGGAAAGCCATACTAAAGTTAAGAGTAGTCACCAAAACTTTATGCAGACCTCTCCAAAAATGTGCCATAAATTGTGAGTCCCTATCTGAGATAATAGATACAGAAACTCCATGCAATCTCACTACCTGCTCAATATAAAGTTCTGCAAGCTTTTCTAATGTCATGCCTAATTTAAAAATAAAAAATGAGCTGATTTTATTAGTCTATCTACAATTACCCCTATAACATCATAACCTTTGGCAGTACGAGGTAACCCAGATGTAAAGTCCATCGTAATATGCTCCCACTTCCATTTAGGAATACGAAGGGTTGCAGCAATCCTGCCAGCCTCTAGTGTTCTACTTTTACTTAGTGACATGTCAAGCATTGCACCACGAACTGTGCAAACCCTCTCTTCATGTTTTTTCATCAAAATATATTCTTTAGATCCTTATACATCTTGGTGTTTTCAGGGTGCACTATATACTCTGCGTCATGAGCTTCCTCCATGATTTCTCTTGTCAACTCAGAATCATTTGGAATACAAATCTTGTTATTATTAAATCTCAGTGATCCATCCTTATGAATACTAAACTCTATCTGGGAACCCGACTCGATATCACTTCAAATCTTTTGCAGCTGAGGATCATCTACTTATGCGACCTTGATTCTATCTATTAAAGTAGGTTAGACATGCAGGTTAGCCAACTGTACATTAGGATTATACAAACGAACTTCAATTTCTGCTCTCCTCAAATCTTCCAAAATGCTTCTCTAAGAGGTGAATAAAGAGGCTATACAATCTAAAGATTTTCTACTTAGTGCCAATACATTAGCTTTTCTCGAATGGTATTATATGGATAAATCATTTTTTTAAGCAATTCTAACCATCTTCTTTATCTCATCTTGAGTTCTTTTTCAGTGAAAAGATATTTTAGACTTTTATGATCAGTATATATTTCACAAGTTTCACCATACAAATAATGTCTCCAAATTTTTAATGCAAATACGATAGCTACCAATTCAAGATCATGAGTAGGATAGTTTTCCTCATAAGGCTTCAATTATCGAGGGACATAAGCAATTATCTTATCATTCTACATTAGTACACAACTCAATCTCTTCTCTGAAGCATCACTATAAATAGTGAAACCTCCACCACTAGAAGGAAGGTAAGAATAGGGGCTTGTTACTAAATGCTGCTTCAGCTTCTGAAAGCTCTTTCCACATTCATCTGATCATCCAAATTTAACTCCTTTACAAGTTAATTGAGTCAAAGTGCAACAATACAAGAGAAACCCTTAACAAATCATCTATAAAATCCAGCTAACCTCAAAAAACTATGAATCTCAGAGATGCTGTTTGGCCAGTTCCAGTTCACTACTGCCTCCACCTTCTTTGGATCTATATAAATACCTTCTTTAGACACTACATGCCCTAAGAATATTACATTGTTCAGCCAAAACTTAATTTTCTTCAATTTACCATATAACTGCTTTTGGCTCAAAGTTTCTAGAACAAGTCTCAAGTGTTGCTCATGCTCGGCTTGGTTTCTAGAGTAAATCAAGATATCATCAGTGAAGACAACCACAAATTTATCTAAAAAGGGCCTAAATAATCTATTCATCAGGTCCATAAAAGCTGTTGGAGCATTCGTCAACCTAAAAGGTATGACTAAGAATTGTCTATATCGCATATGAAGAGCGGTCTGGGCACATCCTCAGCCTTTATCTTCAATTGATGGTATCCCAAATGAAGATCAATCTTGGAGAATACCTGAGCACCCTTTAACTGATCAAACAGATCATCGATCCTCAATAGTGGATATTTATTCTTTATTATTATTTTGTTTATCTTTCGATAATCAATACATAACCTCATACTGTCATTCTTCTTCTTTACAAACAGTACTGGAGCTCCCCATGGGAAAATGCTAGGTATGATGAAGCCCTTATCAAGAAGATCCTGTAATTGCTCCTTCAATTCCTTCATTTCAGCAGGAACCATTCTATCTGGAGTTTTGGAGATTGGTGTTGTACCGAGAATCAACTCGATTGCAAACTCAACTTCCCTATCTGGAGGTAACCCATGATGATCTTCTGGAAAGATATCAGGATATTTATTTGCCACAAGAATATCTTCAAGTTTTTGATCCTTTTGTTTAGTATCTGACATTGTAGCTAAATATACCATACACCCCTTCCTGAGTAGTCATGAAATTTGTAAAGCAGAAATAACTAAAGGGGAAGTGTAGATACCACGACCAATAAAACTAAAACCTATATCATCAAGAATTTGGAAATTCACTCTTTTCTCATGGCAATCAATAGTCACGAAATGTGATGCCAACCAATCTATACCCAAAATTATACCAAAATCATGGATATCAATGACTATCAAATCTACAATCAATTCTCTGCCCTCTATCTGAATTGAATAAGACTTACAGATTTGATTGGAGATCATCTCACCCCCGACAGGGGTGCTAACATACTAATCAGACTCCAATGGCACACAAGGCATGTTATGCTTTTGCACAAATATAGAAGTCACAAAAGAGTGTCCAGTACCAGAATCAAATAACACATGAGCATAAACAAATGAGATTAATAGTATACCTGATACCATGGTGTTGGATGCCTGATCATCCTGTTGAGTAAATGCATAAATGCGGCCCTAAGTGTGTGGTTTTTTATCCTTTGTTGCCTTGAAGAAAACCCTGAGTTGATGAGTTGGAGCAGTAGGGATCGGAAGAATAGGAGCTTGCACCACTTGGGTCCTCATGGCTTGGGGTTTATGAACTGATTGGGACTTGTGAAGAATTTGAGAGCACTCGGCTATCTTATGGCCTTGCTAGCCACATTTGAAACAAGCTCCAGTTATTCGTCTATAGTTTTCTGTCTTATGAACACCACTACATGCTTTGCACTTAGGCTTGTCTTGCTTAGTCATTTTCTTATGAGATCTTGCTTCCCTAAATGTCAAGATTTAGCATGAGATTTTGTAGACCCGTCAAAATTCTGAGCATTAATATATCTACTCCTCTTCTTTTGCTTGCCTCCCTAGCATCATAGGTTTCCTTCTAGTTAATCTCCATATTCTCGGCCCTATCAACCAAATCATCATAATTTGTTGAGTGTACTACAGCCAGACCCCGACGTATATGTGGCTTCAACCCCTCTTCAAATCTCCTCATTCTAGATGCAGCATCCATGACAAGGGTGGAGTGAATTGAGATAATTTATCAAACTCAACTTCATACTCATCCACAGTCATACTATCCTGATAGATGAAAAAATTTTCTCTCTAACTCCCTTAATTGGCTGGAAGGCAAATACTTAGAATAGAAAGCAGTGCGAAACTTTTGCCAAGTAACTAGCTCATGATCATTTGCCAATGTGCTTTCTACAAACTTCCACCAATGATAGGCTCTATCTTGAAGCATATAGGTAGCAAATCTAACCTTTTTTTATCAGTACATTCCATTGCCTAAGGCTTTCTCCATCTCATCTATCTAGGCCTCAGCCTCATGAAGATTTGTAGTACCTTTAAATGCTGGAGGAGCCATTTTTCTAAATTTTGATATGCCCCTTCTATGCTCAACTGGACCACCAACATGAAGCTGCTCTAGGTCTAGAGGCTATTGAGGTTGCTACCTCTATTGATGTATCAATCTCACCACCTCCTTAATTAGTTCAAGAACTCATGCTTTGTTTCCAACTACATTTCCTTGTATGACCGTTGGCTGACCCACAATCAGCTGATTTGCTATTGACAGTTGACCAAGCCTCACTTCTTGGTGATCAAGGGCAACATTTTGATGTTCTTGACTTAGTGGTGCCTCAGCTATTCGATTAGTAGGGACTCCATGCTGAGAGCTCCCAACCATCTCATTAATACTTCATCTTTGAACATGTTAAAGCGACATTCTGGTTTAATAAAACAAACATCATAAACTACATTCAAATAAAATAAACAAAAGCATTAACAAGAAAGTAAGTAGAGACATCTCATTGCCTAGTTTCTACCCAACTCTCAACCTTTCCAACAAACTATAGAATCCTATAACATACCATTATTTCTTGTCACAATTTCTAATGATCTTAATCCTAAGCTTTGATACCACTAAATCTATCATGGCCCAAACTGAGCATATGACAAATGCTGCATACCTACAGACTAGGCTGTACAAGCATGCAAGGCTACAGATCAAGTCATAAAATTTCAAAATAATAATAATAAGCCTTTAATTCTCAAAATCAATCTAAAAAAAATTAATTAAATCCTTTCCATAACAATATCTTTGAGCAACATAAATCAAATGTCCCATCCAAATAAAATATCCAAACTAAATCAAACTAAACAAAAATTTAGAAAATTTAAATATCTCCAAATGATCTAGCACACTCTCCCACATTTCGAGTAATCATGATTTATGGTCTGAAAAAAAATAATGAGCTACACTAGCCTAGTAAGCAATATAACACATTGAAATGGATCTAAGCATGCTGAGAAAAATAAATCACATAATATTAACTAAAAGGAGCAAATCTCAAACAACACATATTTTTTGAAAATAGTTATTTTCATATACTGATATTGAACTCAACATCAAGCTACAGCCACGTAACATAGTGGCATGGATCTGATAATAGAAATACGTTGCACAAAGTATCAGATAACAGATACCACTATTCTAATCACCGATGGCTCGGTGTCGAAATCAGTTTCTCAGATTGCAAATCGACAGATTCAACATATGATCCCCATTAATGGGGCCACATCATATCCATGCTGAGAGCATATATGTAAAAATAATTTCATAAGTTCCCAATCGAATTTTCCACATCTATTTCAAAAGAAAATCATAGGTATAAAATAAATTATTTCAAGAATAAAATAATACATGCTTGACCCATTTATTAAACTAAAATAAAGAGTATAAATCAAATAAAATAACTAATTATAATTCTCAAAGGATCATTCAAAAGTATACTTGAAGTGTTAAGTTGCTTACCTTATCACGCTTCCAAATCTGACTTCAATTAGATAGATCAACTTCATCTATTCAATGTCATTAATAATTAATTAATTTATTATCAATAACTTAAAAGTCTTAATAAATTAAAAAATCTTAAAAAATCTAGATGAATCATATTAAGGATGTCCAAATCTACTAGGATCTAACAAACACTTGGATGGAGGCTGGTATGCTATCCGATGGTCATGGTTCAGAACCCTTATATCGAAAACAATATGACTTACAAGAGAGAATCTTTAGGATCAAGTGCCCTCTAGAAAGAAAAAAATAAAAGATCAAATAAGATAGATAAGAGAGAAAAGGCTAGAGAGAGAAGACTAGAGAGAAAGAGAGAGAGAAGGTGGGGAACGTAAGTCAAGAGCGAAGAGAGGAGGAAAGAGAGAAACTCTCTCTCTCTTTTTCTTTTCTTTTTTTTTCTTTTTTCTTGATGGAATATGGGACTTACGTCTCCCTGTTCCTTCTTTCTTCATAGAATAGGGGATCCTTTAATCCCCTTAGTTCTCGATATGAGGAAGTTCCCCAGCCAGCTAGTGGTTCCCATGGCTAGAAGGGCAGACCACGGTGGTGCGATCACGACCCAATCTAGTGATCAGCAGTGGCAAACAGCATCGAAAAATCAAGAATGAGGCATGAATAAAACAAGAGAAATCGAAAATCAGCAGTTTCAAGGATTTTTCGGCAAGTAATGTGGCAAAAACCCAAGCTTAGAACCTATAAAAGATTGAGGGAGGATAATTAGATGGTGATTTTTTGTGAGGAGAAACTAAGGGATTGAGGCCTATAAATGGACCTCTAATGGGGAGGATTTAGAGTTCGATTAAATCTCTAGTTCCTAGTGGATTTGATCTTTGCTTGGAGAAGAACTCCTATGGGAGTTCTGTTGGGTGGATGTCTGGCCAGGACACCACCTCCCAAGATCTTTCGGTACTGCGCGATACAACAGGAAGAAAGAAGAAACAAAATAAAAATAATCAAAATACGTGGATCAGCCACAAAAGGCTCACCTCCATGGGACATGCAAACTTTACTATGAAAAAAAAATTTACAAGAGGAGATCTCACCTCAACACTCGTACACCCAATTCTTCTCACAGAAAGTTTCTCCTCACAAAAGCTCTCTCTCGGAAGACCCCGTGAACCCCTAAAGCGACTGCTGTCCGCTGTCCAGAGCCCTGCTCCTTCTCTCCCAGCGTACAGCTCTCTCTTCTCTTTCGGGTTCCCGATCTTCTGTACGATGCATCCACAGGATTCTTCTCCCATGAAAAATCAAGCCGCCGTGAGTCTCTGTTCACGAACAAAAAAGCCACAAAGACCACACCTGATCTTCCGTTGAGAACCCAAAACCACCACTGTACCTTCTCTGTTGAGCATCAGGCCTATTTATAGGCAAAAAACCTAATTAGATCATGATTAGGAGCCCTAAACAAATCCAAATAACTCCCAAGCCATTGGATCAAGACCACAAGCCACCCATGCCCTCCGATCGCACGTCGGTCCATAGAATAGTGACGTGCACCACGCGAAACACGTGGGAAACGCCCACGCGGTCCACAGACCTGACCATGGACCGCTCAGTCCACGGTGGACTAGGGTACAGGCCCCAGGCACGGTGCCTGGGCCAGGGCCGCATCCCGCGTGCGTGCCTAGTCCGGGCCGCGCACCCACTCCTGGGCCACACCCCGCATGCCTGGCCCGCATGCCGCCGCATGCTGGGCAGCACCCGCCGCGCACGGTCGTGCAGCCACCGCTCCGCTGGCCCACTGTCGGCCCCCGATGGTCCTCCACCACCTCGAATTTCATGCCGACTTTAAAAGCTCGTTCTTCTCCGTTCGAGCTCCATTTGGGGTGTTCTTGATCTCGTTGGACTCTATTTTTTATTGCGAACCTTGCTATGGGCTCAATATAGATCGAATCTTGAGGTATCAAATCTTAATAATCTCCACCTCGACTCAATATTCGACCTCCTCCTAACTCCAAGAGCTTTTGGATCTCTTCACCCTATGCCCTGGGCAATCACCTGCTAATCATGGATGGACAAACATGAGAGCGAGCCAGCCGCTCGATCCCCATCTCCATCCTATGCTATGCTCCTCCTGATCTGAGACCTACTCAGAGCATCATCCTACGGCAATAGGAATCTCACCTTGCGATGTCACCTCTCATCCTCCTGAGTCTCCTGTCTCGTGCCCGATCCACCTCCACCTGAAGCTCCACCTCGCTTTGGGCTCCACCTGACTCCC
>KE505328.1:214206-227849 GCA_000441515.1 Elaeis oleifera | reverse complement strand
CAGCGAAGAGGAGAACCAAAGAGCTCAGCGATGGGGAGAGCTTTGGGGGGTTCGAGAGGGCTTCGGAGAGCTTACCAGAGCTGTTGCCTTACCCCTTTTATAGTGGGAGGCGGTATGGTTCCGCCGTCCGTGATGTTGACAACTGTAGAGCCGTCAAATCGTCGGGGTTGCCATGTTATCGATGGATTGACAGGTCCTAGGAATTAATTGGCGTCCTTGGTAGGACTCTTCCCCAGATCCCTGGCAGGGCAAGGCCCCCTGGCGGCCGTACGGCGCGTCCTTAGTAGGACTGCAGCCCATGCCGGTGGTTCGGCAGTCGTGCGGGGCTGTCCGTCTATGTGTCGGAATCTGGCCGCAAGGTAGTGACTTCAAAGTGGGGCCGACGTCCGGAGGGTCTATAGGAGTCGGGTGTCAGCCGCTCGCCCCGACGGCGAGTCGGCGTTACCTCACCCGGTGCGGAGTCGGCTTTTTGGGCTGTCGGAGTCGGTGTCGGCCAGTCGGGCCGACACGCCCTGGCCGGCCATTGCTGCCCACCATCAGTCGGGCGGAGTCAGTTGGTCGGTCCATGGACGGGCTCGTATCCGGTTTGCAGAGGAGTCGGCGCCGCTTTGTCGTCGTCGGGGAGTCGTCGTCAGTAAGTCGGCGTTAAGGAGTCGTTGGTGAGTCGTCGCCAGTAAGTCGGCGTTAAGGAGTCGTCGGTGAGTCGGCGTTACGGCCAGTCGGTGTCAGGGTCAGTCGGTGTATACCAACACAAGTATTGAATTTTTTTTGTTAAATATCATAATTTTTTTATCAAGTTTTTCCTTCTTCCGTCAAGTTAGCGACAACATTCTTAGAGGCCATGATTCACCACATTTATTAAACAAAGAGGGACATTAGGCACATGTTGTTCTCAAAAATAATAATTTAGAATTTTATATTCTTTTTTACATCACAAGATCGACAATGTCGCTAAGCTAATAATCATCTTCCGCATGATGTGAGTTAGAATATTAAATTCTAACTTATTATTATTAATTAACTCATAAGGAACCAATCCTTTTTTAATCTTATCCATAATGTGATATCCAATACATTCATATCAACTCCGTGGAGTCCTATTGGTGTTAATTATACATCATGCCAAGATAATCCTAAAGAGTATTGACAATAGGTGAAATGCATTCTCTTACGAGACCTCAATAATAATACATTTCCCTTAGTACATTACATCAAGAATAATGCTACTACAATTGATCTAGAAAATATAATAAACTATGGGAATGCTGCCTTCGCCAATATAATTTGAAGATCATTTTGGTAAAATATCCATAAAATAAACATGTGTATAATAACACCAATATCAATCCCCATTAATTTTTATTATAAAACATAGAATAATGTATATAATTATCTAGAAAAAATAATTAATAAATTATTAATTATTATTTTATTCTGAAATTATTCAGAAATAGATTCTGTATAAACTCAAATCTGAATTTCAATCATACAAAAAGGTAGAATATTAATAAATATATTTTGTACAAAATTTGGACCCAAATGACATGGCATGTGCCCCCATGCTCCATGAGTGGCTTCTAATTTTATAAAAAAATTTAATTTTTTTATCGGATGAATAAAATATTCGGGGTCAAAATTTTATAGTAAAATCACATAGCTGGATCCAAGATTTGCATTGGAATCCTAGCGTAGTTCACGCTGTTGTTCCACTAGAACCGGTGGCAAGTGGCACTATCACTTGGATCTTGGATTTATTGGAAGCAAAAACTGATCCGCACCAATTTTTTTTTTTAATAACCCCCGAGACTTCCAACAACAGTGACCTCTTACCAGCTCCTACACGCATGACGTTTTATATCCATTTTGGAACATGGCTCTATGTTGTTTAAAGGTCACAGTCTGGTGTGATGATAAATCCCTTTTTTTCGATTCGATTTGCCACAAAAATTAAAAAAATCATATCTTTTAATATATAAATCTATTTTTTCACAAATAATATATCATTGGAAACCTTTTTTAATGTATTTTCTTAATATATATATTTATTTGCAAAAAGCAGATTTATTATGGATTAAAAATTGACCTAAAAGATAAACTTAATCTTGGTTTGTAAAAAATCAGACTACTTACACATAGTAATTGAATAATAAGGAACAAATCCATAAAAATTGGAACTTGATCTTCAAAAATAAAAGAACCGATCTATATTATTTTCAAAAAATAGATCTGCCGGATGATCATATATAATGTAAAAATATGTATAATATATTAAAATCATGCATATCATAGGCGAAAGCAAACAAAGAGGCTCTAATACTAATGTAGAAAAAAAATAGTGGAAATAAACCTCTTCTATGTAGAAAAATAGTGAAAATATTATCTATATGGGTTTGTATAAAAAAACGTACAATTTGGATGTGATACGTTTGATTTACAAACTTTCGTTGATCTTCTAACGTCTCCTCGAAGTGCATGCACGACCCCAACAGTCTCAAACCTCCTTCTTGATCTTATCGGAGCTACTAAAGTCTCTTTTTAATATCCACCCACCAAATCTTAGAGATCTTAGATATCCACCCACCAAATCTTAGAGTTCTAAGATGGTGACTCTAGAGAGATATGCCTTAGAGAGAGAGAATGTAAGTATTCTCAGAATAGGATTGAATCTAGACTAAACGTATATATGTATTTATAGATGAGACTCACTAAAAATCCTTCTCATTTTAAGCATGTAGTTGGATAAGAGTCCTATTCAAATTTAAATATTTAGTTGGATCATCCCAATCTTCATTAGAGACTCTTATCATCATCCCAACAACCTATGTGGATGAACAACGGATATGGATTGCATTCAAAAGTGATCAAATTCCAATAGGTTAGGTTATAAAATTAATTAACCAGCGTATGATGGTAGTGGATTCATGGTTACCTGCTTGGTTGATAAGAAGGAATGTGGGTAATGCTCGTATCTTTTATACATTATCTGTATGGTACTAGGCTTGAATGCGCAGTATCTATGGAGAGGTTTCCCAGGCAGTATGGATGTATAAGAGGTGCACATGGCTAATTTACCAGTCTGTTTTCATTTTTGGATATAAGAGGTGCATATAGCTAATGTGTTATATATACAACCGAGGATAGCCCTCTCATGTTTACCCTTTGCTCTCCAAATTAATCTTCATGAAAGCAAGATTTGAAACTGGATCTTCTCCTCCAATCACTAGAAATTAATTACAAGCTTCCTTTTGGACATGTCAGTTTTCTTTTGGTTAACTAATATGTTTAATTTGAATAATTAGTGCAAAGTGAATCAAGTATAGATAAGTTCCTCTAGAGAAAGAAATGCATTATTTTTCTTGATAAACTTGCTTAATTCTCCTCCACCTATCATATAATATCTTTATTTGTAATAATTTTAATATCATATTCGTGCAAGGTTTTTCTTGGGATTTAAATCATAATTATCTTTAATTCTTAGATTTAAATTAAAAACTTACTTAGATATACCTTCAACTTAAAACCAATTTCACTCCATATTTTTGAACTTCAAAAGTTTCAAAGTAGTCCCTAAAGTTAGTTAAGTGGTCCAATATAGTCCTACCATCAATTTTCATTTACATAGGCTCATTGGATTCCATCATGCGGACTAGGTTATATATATCTTCACATGAAGAATGATTCATCTTCCTTGGCATAAATTCACCCTATTGGATCGCATAATGATTGTTTCGAGATCTATACAAACAAATGACTAAAGGAGTTCATAGGGCTTTGAGATCCATGTGTTCCATAATCCGACAATCCATGTCATGAAAGAAGATCAATCATTCTTTCATGTAAAAGATACAACCCGAACCCCGATCATATAATGGTCATATGAGACTTTTAGGACTGAATATCCTTGGTTTCATGGCTCTTCATAATGTTGCTATGGTCAAAGGTGGCGAGATCAAAACCAACACATGAACATGGGGACAGACTGGGAGATGGAGTGGATGACAATAATGAGAAGCAAGATTTACCGTCTCAATATTGGATCCTATACTAATATCATCCTATTACAATATCGATTTATGATATGATATGAGAAGGCACGATATACTGAATGTCAATGCAATTTGAGGATACTGGTTCAATATCAATATAATATGGTATGTCTGGTACAATATGGTACCAATAGATATGCCAAACTTTCATGGGGAGGGTGGTGTAAGGGACGCCACTGATAAGGCCAAAGATTACACCATGGCAAAAGAGGTGCATGGCAGCAGAGAAGAGAAAGTCAAAGATGTTAGAAAATATGTCCTAAAGCCAATCATTTGGATGATTGTACACTTTGTAATTATATATGAATTATGAATGAATAAATTTATTTGACATTTTCATCACAAGGTGTACATCTTCCTTATATGAACAAATATGTTGTGATAAAGTCCTTAGAATTATATGACAATCGATAAAGGAGGATTTATCGAATAGTTCTTAAATATATTCACAACCAAATGATATGTCATTAAAAAATAATAATATTTATCGAGTGTAGATCATTGTGTGCTATATAGGTTGGTTGTCCTCGTGATTAGAGAGTCTGGAGATACTGGTATGGCATACAGGCGAGATGTAGGGGTACATCATCACTGAACAAGTGACTCACCTGCAGAGTGCTCCACTATCAAGTGTAGCTCATGAAACATATAGACATAAGTATCCCTCTGATCTGAGATCATCATAGTGACTTACAAGAAACTCACTATACTTTGGTGTTGGACTATCTGCATTTCTAATACAGTGACAGAAAGCTACTGGATACAGTCAAGTACTTACGAAGTCTGTGCGTGGATCAAGATAGAATTGACCCTCTGAATTATAAAAATAATGCATCACTGTATTTAATTTAAAAAATCTGAAATCGGATAGTCCATATGATGGATGTGAAAGATTGAAATACAATGTGGATGACTCATCCAGGGTTGACAGTGAAATTCTAGGTCATCCTTAAGCATTCATGGTCAAAGAGATGAATTATGCGATAACCATATGCATAGATTTTTAGATATTATCTTACACATATTCGACCTATCTGGACGTCGGAAACCATTGCTAGATGGTAACTTTGATTAGTACAGAAAATCATTCTTGTGCTACCAGTTTAGTGTACGAACCTATGGACTCACGCACAAAGTCAGACAATGTAGGAAAAAGTTGACCTAAGTCTATGAGCTCAATTTGAAAGCACTTGACTTGATTGAATAAATTAATTAGCTTAATTAAGAATTAAGTCAATAGTCATACAGGATTAAACAAGTGGACTATGTTTAGCTAGCATTAGACATGAGGTTTAGATTTGATTCCGAGGATGATACTGTTCTGATCAATGATCTAAGAGATTTATGAGAGATTGAATTTATGTTTTAATTAATTTTAAATTAGATCTGATTTAATTAAAATTAATTGAGTTAAAAATTTAAGTTAGACTTGAAACAGAATCCTAATTAGATTAGGATGGATAGGCTCTTCAAATCTGGTTCGAATCGGATTCAAATCAGATACAAAACGAGTCAAATCCGAGTCTATTTGGTTTAGAACCAAAGAGTCCATAAAACTTAGCTCTCTCTCATGGGAGCCGACTAAAAGAGAGAGGAGGCGCCATATTTTTCCACCCAGAAGTGGGCATGCGTGAAGGGTCTTATGTGAAGACTTTTGGCGCACTCCTTTCTCATGTATGGTTCCTTCTTTGGAAAGGATTAGATGTCCTAATTTAGTTAGGACATGGGGTGCTACATCTATTTAAAGGGGACCTCTTAACCACCGGTAAGAGAGAAACTTTTGTGCAACAAAAAATAACAAACCAACCAATGAATAGAAATGAGGTGTGTAAGGAAAAGAAGAGAGCCGGCCTCTTCTTTCTTGGCATGGGAAATTCAAGGCGTCTTCTTCATTGCCGTGTGGAATCCCATCCAAGATCACAACCACTTGTGAGATTAGATCTCCTTCTTCCCTTGCTGCATTTAGAAAATTTGGGGCAAAGAACATCATCCTTCTTCCCTACGAAGCCTGGCGTGTGCGCGAAGTAGAGGGCCTGTGTTTTCAGGCCTCGCAAGGCATTGGATTCGAGTTTTTCTAAAAATTTTGATCCCTATTCCATTGTGAACCAAGATAATATATAAAGGCTTATAATTAATAGAATAGAAAATTTTTAAACACACCCTGACGATCCAATCCGATTGGATACTTTCCCTTCAAATGGTATCAGAACAGGTTTGATACATGCTATGCATAGTAAAATTTTTCTGATGTTTCTATATGAGACATATGATCAAATTTTTATGTAAGACATTACATCTGATTTAGACCTATTAATTAAAATTATTATCTAAACTTGATCAGATTTTAAGAACAAAATCAATAGTTGATTGAAGTTAGTTATAAATCTATTATAACAAAATTTTCTTGATGCAGATTTTTATTGAAATAATAATCAAATTAAATATAATTTTAAATCTATTTTAAAGATTTTTTATGATGTTATTTTGGATTAGAAGTTAGACTTAATTAAGATCTAAATTGAATCTATTTTGATAGATTTTTAGATCTAATTTTAATAAAATTCTGTATAACATAAAATCAGGTCTAACCAAAAATTTTATTCTATACATTCATGTGTGTGTTTGAATTATTTTTCTATGAAATTTTAGATCTGATTTAAATATTTTATATGCTGTATAAAAGTATGTTTAGATCTAAAATTTATATAAAATTTATCTAAAATTAATCGATGCATTGATCTAATTAGATTAGATACATAACATGCATAATATGATCATGTTCAATGCATGCCTGAATTTTACATATATAGATGTAATTAATTTTTAAATTAAATTTTTAATCTTAGTAGCCTAGTACTCGAATTAAGATGATCACCAGACCATCCAGTCATAAGAGAAAGAAGAGATTGAGTTCCTCTCTTATCCATTCGATAGGTTCTCTTATAATGTGTAGAGATGCCACTGTGATCAAGTTTCATGAAGAAGAATAGCACAAAAGATCTTAAAATTATTTTGATCATAAATATATTTAGATTAAATCTAAAATAATTTATGATTTATTACAATTTTAATGAAATTAATTTAGATACGAAAATTATTTTAAGATCTAAATTATAAGTTACATATGATACAGTCGGTAGAGATCTAAATTGTACTATAATGCATATGAAAGTAATTTAGATCAAATTTATGTATGTTTAATTGTTAAACATAAATCTAAAAATTAGATTGAAAATTGCATGACATATGATATATGCTTTACTTAAAATCCTAATAAAATAGTTCTACAGACTGAAACATATGTTTCATACACTTAATTTGAAATTAAGTAATCTAGATATAAGAACTGAAAGATGTTAAGATACCTCATAAATCGATGGATCATGGGTTAGCATGAATCAAATCTTCTAATTGGGTTAGACCTAGGGTTAGAATTAATATAGACTAATTAAAAAATTGATTAAATCTAATCAAGGGTTGAGTTAAATTAGGTCAGAATTTCTCTAAAATCAACCACAATAGTTGTTACTTGATCAAGTCCATATTTTTGACCATACCAAATGGACCGGATCATGGCTCAATGGTTTAGCTCGAGTCCTTTCGTGGATCAAATTAAACTAATCGATCAATTGGTGTCTAAAAAAAGTTTGACAATATTGCTTGATAACATATCGATGATTTTTAATTGGCAGTCCGCTTATCTAGCTATTTCGATGGTGTCTAAGATAAGTCGAGGCAGACCTCCCATCAATCTCACTTATCTGGCTAATTTGATAGATTATATTTTGATTAGGTCACTAATTGATTCGAGCTGACTCATGCCATTAAGGTAAATCAGTATGACTGATTTAGGTATCTCTAGATCTAACTTATCTTTAGTCCTCTTTATGACTTGGTGAAATCAGTGGAAAGATTTATGACTTGCTGGTTAATCTCTTCTCTTATTCTCAAATCATTGAATCAGTTCGACTGAGTTAGGTGCCCTTGGACAAGCTTATCTCTAGTCCTCATCATGACTTGATGAAGTCAGTGGGAGGATTTAAACTCGTCAGTCCAATGGACCAGCTTATTTAGTCTTTTTGTGACTTGGTGAAGTTAGTGGGAGGATTTAAGACTCACTGGTCAATTACTTCTCAAATCATTGAAACCAAATCTTCTAAATTATTAGGTCCTTAAAATAAGCTAGTTATAGGGATAACTAGATCATAGCCTCCTATTAAGTTGGGTAATAATGGGTCCATTAGTCTTATAATCATTAGAGGCCCAAAGGCCTAGTGCTTATCTGCTAATTAAAATTATTATTCATAATATGATGACTCAGTCGAGTCTCTCTAGTGGGTGGTCGGTTGGCCGATCAAAGTCGGACCTGATCATCCATTAGTTAGATTTCTGAGTTTAGTCATGTTAATGGTTGGACCTAACCAGGACTTGTAGAGATGGCCAAAGCCAACTGAAAAAAATCTGACATAAAATCATTACTAGAAGTTGTTTGGAGAAATAATTGTTTAAGAACCTAGTACTCGCTAAGAAATTAAGGTAATTCTTCGAATTGGAGGTAGAGGCTACCAATTTGTATAAAATAGTAGAAAAATCTTTAAACTAAAATTTAAATCTTTAAAATTAATAATTCATATATTAATAGGCCTTTTGTTTTCCTTTCAGTGATGGCTAGTAGTTTATCGCTCCGCTTACTGTTAGATAGTGACAAGTTTAGGGAACCCAATTTCGATAATTGGTATAGAAGTTAAAAATAGTTCTCGAACATGAGAGGATCCTATATGTGATTACAGATCCAACACTTGAAGTATCAGTTTTCAATGCTAATACAACAGTTAGAGACACTTATCAAAAATGGCTCAATGACTGTATGATAGTACATTGCATAATGAGGGCTACTATGAGTGACGAATTTAGTTGTAAATTCGTTGATACTCAGTCGAAGGAGATGTTTCAAATGTTGAACAAGTCTTTTGGCACACTTAAAGATTTATCCTCAACATGGCATAGATCCTCTCAGAGAGAGAAAATGCAAGGTACAGAAAAGCCATGGTGATCCTAAGCAGTCTAATGCAGACCAGAGTCAGACAGAAACGGACAAGCCGAGAAAAGAATCAGCAAAGGGTTGCTGGACAAGGTACTTATACAATAACACCTTGTAATTTTCTATCTATGATACTACTACCTGAGTATTGGATATTGAAAGTTCAATTCATATCTGCAATTTATTGCAGAGACTTCAGATTAGTAGAGAATTTGAGAAGAGCAAATAATTTCTAAATATTGGAGATGGAAGAGCTATTTCAGTTCTAGCTATAGAAAAAGTTCAGCTTGCTCTAAATTCAAATATTATTATTTTAGATGACTGTCATTATTGTCCATCTTTCTTATGAATGTTATTTCCATAGGCCTTTTGACCAAGGATAGTTATAATTTTTTCATAAAAAAAATTACTATGATATCATTATGAATAGTGTCACAATTATGCATAGACAATTGAAACATGATATTTATACAATATCACAATCTGTTACTGTAATGTACATATTGAACAAATGTCCTAGAATAGATAATATCACGGATGTCTATCTTTGGCATTGTAGGCTCGGTCATATAAATAAGAATAGGATAAACAGGTTAACTAAAGAGAAAATTCTCGATATCAATGATTGTAAAATATTGCCGACCTGTGAGTCCTGTCTTCTTAGAAAGATGACCAAGTCATTCTTTATTGAAAAGGATGAACGAGCCAGTGATGTTCTAGGTCTAGTACATAGTGATGTATAGGACCCATGAACATAGACGACAGAGGAGAGTATCACTACTTCATTATATTTACTGATGACCTATCGAGGTATGGATACGTCTACCTTATGAAGCACAAGTCTGAATCATTTAAAATATTCAAATGATTCCATAATGAGGTAGAAAATAAACTGAAAGAGTATTAAAATTCTTCGATCTGATCGAGGAGGTAAATACCTTTCTAATGAGTTTTTGATATATCTAGGAGAGAATGAAATTCTCTCACAATGGACCCCTTCTGGGACACCACAGCATAATGACGTCTCGAAAAGAAGAAATCGAATACTGTTGGACATGGTTCGATCCATGATGGGGTTTGTGAGTCTGCCGATCTCATTTTGGAGTTATGCTCTTGAGACTGCTTGTCATATTTTGAATAGGATTTTGAACAAATCAATCACGAAAATACCATATGAGATATGGATTAAACATAGGCCGATACTCTCTACCGATACTCTCTTACCTTAGGGTTTGGGACTGTCCGACTTATGTCAAATATTTGCATAAGTTTGGACCACGATCTGATAAGTGTTATTTTATAAAATATCCAAAAGAAACTAAAAGATATTATTTCTATCTTATTGAAGAGTAAAAGTTGTTCATCAGCAATAAGGCAGTCTTTTTAAAAAATAATTTCTTAGTGAAGGAACTGATGCCTCTAAGATAGAACTTGATAAAGTTTGATAGATAGAAGAACTGACACAGATCAGTGAAAATATAGAACCAGATTTGATTAGATCAAATTTAGAGCCCATTGTTGAGGCACCTTTAAGGAGATCCAATAAAGTACCGCATCAGCTGGACAAATACTATGGTGTCTTGGTCTGGGATGGAGATCCTATTGAACTCGATGAGAATGATGAGGATCCGATCACTTACATGGATACGATGCAAAGGCCTGACTCTGACAAGTGACTTGAGGTCATGAAATCTAAGATAGAGATCAATAGTGTATGGATACTTGTTGATCCATCCGAAAGGATTAAATCCATAGGGTGTAAATGGATATTTAAAATAAAAAAGAGCACAGGCGGAAAGGTGGAGACCTGTAAAGCCCGTTTAGTTGTCAAGGAATATCGTCAACATTATGGTATTGACATGATGAGATATTTTTTGTGTGACAATGCTCAGATCCATCCGAATTATACTTGCGATAGCGGCACACTTTGATTATGAGATCTAGCAAATAGATGTCAAAATCGCTTTCCTTAATGGGAAGCTGGAAGAAGAGGTGTATATGATACAACTTGAAGGGTTCACATCCACAAATGAATCAAAAGTGTACAAACTTCGAAGATCCATTTATGGATTAAAGCAGGTATCTTGGAGTTGAAATATACATTTTGATAAAATGATCAAAATGTATGGCTTTGTTAAAAACAGAGAAGAACCATGCATTTATAAATGGACTAATGGTTCTGTAGTCATCTTTCTTGTACTGTATGTAGATGACATCTGTTAATAGGAAATGATGTTCCTGCTTTACAAAGTGTAAAGCTTTAGCTGTCTTCATAGTTCTTCATAAAAGATTTGAGAAAAGCATCCTTCATCCTAGGGATGAAGATCTATAGAGATAGATCTAAGAGGCTACTTAGATTGTCCCAATCCACGTACATCGACACCGTGCTGAAATGATTCAGCATAAAAAATTTCAAAAAGACTATCTTTCGATAGGCCATGGAATTACTCTCTCTAAAAAAGATTGTCCGACAACTCCATAAGAAAGAAAGCGATGAGTAGAATCCCATATGCTTCGACAGTGGGATATATCATGTATGCCATAACATGTACATGGTCAGATGTAGCACACTCACTAGGGGTAGTGAGTAGGTACCAGTCTGATACAGATGAGAACCATTGAAAGGTTGTAAAGATAATCCTTAAGTATTTGAGAAATACTAAGGACCAATGGTTTATTTATGGAGATACTGACTTAAAACTTATGGGATATACTAATTTCAATTTTCAATCAGATCATGATGACAGCAAGAGCATATCATGTTATGTGTTTACCCTTAATGGAGGAGCGATCTGCTGAAAAAGTTTCAAGCAATATACTGTAGCTGACTCAACATGCAAGGTGAAGTACATTACTGCATCTGATGCTGCTAAGGAAGCAGTCTGGTTACGAAAGTTCATCAACGAGTTTGGAGTGGCATCCTCCATTGATGGTTCTGTTCCGCTGTACTGTGATAGCACTGGAGCCATAGCTCAGGCTAAAAAATTGAAGTCCCACCAAAAATAAATAAATTCTGCATCGCTATCACCTAGTCCGAAAGATTATGGATCGAGATGACGTAGAGCTTCAGAAGATTGATGAAAATGAGAATTTGACCGACTCATTTACTAAAGCCCTCGAAATCAAAAAGTTCGACGAACACAAATGGAAGATGGGTATTAGATACTGTACCGATTGACTTTAGTCCAAGTGAGAGTTATTAGGAAATATATCCTAAAGTCAATCATTTGGATGATTGTGCTCTTTACAATTATATATGAATTATTAGTGAATAAAGTTATTTGATATTTTCATCACAAGGTGTACATCTTCCTTATATGAACTCATGTATTGTGATGAAGTCCTTAGAACTATATGACAATGGATAAAGAAAGATTTATCAAATAGTTTTTAAATATGTTCCCAATCAAATGATACGTCATTAACGGACGATGATGTTTATCGAGTGTAGGTCATTGTGTGCCATATAGGTTGGTTGTCTTCGTAACCAAGAAGTGTGAAGACACTGATATGGCATACAGATGAGATGTAGGGATACATTGTCACCGAACAAGTGACTCATCTGTGGAGCGCTCTGCTGTCAAGAGCAGCTCGTGAAGCATATAGGCATAAGTGTCTCTCTTACTTGAGATCACCATAGTGACTTGCAAGTAACTCACTATGCTTTGATATCGGACTATCTACATTTCTAATACAGTGATGGAAGGCTATTGGGTACAGTCAAGTACTTACAAAGTCTATGCATGGATCAAGATGAGTTTGATCTCTCTAGATTATAGGAGATAATACATCATTGTATTTCAATTTAGTAAAATCTGAACCCGGATAGTCCATATGATGGATGTGAAAGATTGAAATACAATATGAATGACTCATCCAAGACTGACAGTGAAACCCTAGGTCATCCTTGAGCATTCATGGTCAAAGAGATGAATTATACAGTAACCATATGCATAGGTTTTTGAATATTGTCTTGCATATATTCGATCTATCCGAACATCGAGAACCATTGCTAGATGGTAATTTCGATTAGTATAGAAAATGATTCTTATGCTACCGATTTAGTGTACGAATCTATCGAGTCACGCATAAAGTCAGGCAAAGTAGGAAAGAACTGACCTAAGTCTATGAGTTCAATTTGAAAGTACTTGACTTGACTGAACAAATTGATTAGCTTAATTAAGAATTAAGTTAATGGTCATACAGGATTAAACAAATTGACTATGTCTAGCTAATACTAGACATGAGGTTCAGGTTTGATTCTGGGGATGATACTATTCCGATCAATGATCTAAGAGATTTATAAAAATTAATTATATCCTAATTAATTTCAAATTAGATCTAATTGGATTAAAAATTAATTGGATTAAAATTTAAATTAGACTTGGATCAGAATCTTAATTAGATTAGGATTGATAGGCTTTTCGAATCTGATTCGAATCGGATGCAAAATGAGTCAATTCTTAGTCCATTTGGTTTAGAACTGTCACACCCCCGATCCGAGATTGTGAGTCGAAGGTCATGGCAACTGTCGCATACTCATAAAAAATTTTTCC
>KE505328.1:145278-155651 GCA_000441515.1 Elaeis oleifera | reverse complement strand
CGGGACGGAGAGAGAGAGAGAGAGAGAGAGAGAGGAGTATAAGACCGGCGAGAAACAACCAACAGAAGAAACGCATCCGATCCAGCCGCATGCGGTAGGTGTCAGCCGCGTGCGCGAAAAGAAAGGCGGACCGTTTTTTTATATCACGTCCATGTTGCCACCCGCCGAATCGCATACAAACAGCGAGGCGTCGAACAGAGAAGAGGCGTGATCTTTGACCCTCCCCGCTTTGACCGACCGCCGCTACCCACCAAACAAGCCCGTCCAATCCTGTCCCCACCCCCGAGTCAACTCGCTCGACTCGGTCCCCGGGGGCCGACTCGCGTGACGTTTCACGCCTTTTGGGTTCGCGACCGAAACCGGTTGTTTTGCGCCTTTTGGGGTCACCCATCCGCGCCGTCGAAGATGCTTCCAACGGTCGATGGTGGGGACCATCCGATTTTAGGTGTACTGCCGTTACGCTCCGGGCGCCGAGGAAAGGGAATCACGTGAAAGGTGAAATGACTGGATTGCCCCTTTCGTTAGGGAGTGGTACGGGCTTTTTAGATGCGGACGGTCCGCATGCAGCGTCGCCGGGTCATCCGCACCTTTAAATTAACCCACCTCGTCGTCCTTGGGGCCGTCAGTAGTGGACGGCGATTTGACGACGTTAGGAGTCTCCGTTCGAGTCCCGAGGATGAAGAGTCAAACGGCGGCGGGAGGAGGATGGATGTCGGGCTGTCGGTTGCTCTTCCGTGACGGACGTTTCCCAAATGTGGAACCCGTTGTCTCCTTCCGTTTTGGCACCGTACAGCACCCAAGGGCTCCCTCTAGGCCTCCGCTGATAAATCAAAAGAATAAGAACCCTCGTCTCTCTTTCTCTCTCTCTCTCGGGGTGGGGTGCAGAGATTGCCGGGTTCCAGAGACGGCCCCTGCCTAAAAGGCTACCGAATCGTGTCGCTTTGACTCCCTTTCTCCCCTTATATAGATAACATCCAAAAGCCAGACCCACTCCCATACTAGGCTATACCACTTGCTGTTCTAAAGTGCACTCTCTCCTTCTTCCTCCATCTCTCTCAAACGTCTACCTTAACGTTCATCAAACACTCGACTTCATAGTAGGAACTGTTTTTCTAGCTTGAGAGAGGGATAACATGAGGATGGTGGAAGAGGAGGAGGTGGAGGTGGAGGTGGGGAAGAGGAGGAAGGGGAGTGTTGGTGGTGGGGAGGAGTCCGTACGAGAGGGTGGTGAGGATGGCCAGCGGGAACGCGGTGGTGGTGTTCAGTGTGAGCGGCTGCTGCATGTGCCACGTGGTGAAGCGACTGCTGCTGGGGCTGGGGTGGGGCCCACCGTCTACGAGCTCGACCAGGAGCTAGGTGGCCGCGAGATCCAGGCCGTCCTCGCCCAGCTCCTCTCCGCTCCCTCGTCTTCTTCTCCTTCTCCGTCGACGACGACGACGTCCGCCGCGGCGCAGATGAACGCGGCCGTGCCGGCGGTGTTCGTGGGAGGGAAGCTGCTGGCGGGTCGAGAAGGTGATGTCGTGCCACATCAACGGCTCCCTCGTCCCACTCCTCAAACAAGCCGGTGCTCTCTGGCTCTAAACTACACTAAAACTCTCTCTCTTTCTCTCTCCCTACAATATATATCTAACCCCAACCCTTCCCTCCACCTTCGTCCACCTTTTTTCCGTCTCTCTTTTCTTCTTGCTACTGTACAGTGAAAATGTATACCCTTGGCAGTGTAACCGAGAGATTTTGTTAAACAAGGGTTTCTTAGTAAAGTTGCAAGCATTTCATTATTCATGACTCCGTTTCTGTGGAATCGATTTTTATGTTCTTCATCATTGGATGTGATTTAGACACGAACAGTGATGTAGGATACGGTGGTGGATGTGTTATCTTCTGCAACCATCGCAATGGTAGTATTCGAATACATGGAAATTTTTCCTTGGTTGCAGAACTCTGGCTTGCACCTAATACCCATGGAGAAGGTTGGTTTATTTTAACTTTTTTATTAAAATAATCTAATCTCCATTCTTCCGGTATAACGTTATCCGGACCTGAATAGGGATGTCGGATAGGATAACGTCATGCATGTGGGCCCACGACCCAAGCCGTTAGCCTTTTTTTTTTTTTTTTCTTTTTCTTTCATCTTTAGTACATTTCTTTTGCGGTGCACTCACTACTCCCTGCAAGAAGACAAGTTAAAAGCTGAAGCGCGGTCAATGAGACGAGGAGGAGGAGGGGCTGCAGCGTCCGCCGTTCTATTTCCGGGAAAAAAAGGCTCCATGCCATTCACGGTGAGGCGGGAGGGTATCATATATATATGGGCGTGACCAGAATTAGAAGGCGAGGAGGCCGTACAGTCTAGGCCACGTGATCAGTGTGCTACCAATCGAGATAGAGAGAGGAAAACAAACACTGGTTGGGCAGCACGCAACAGTGGGTGACGTTTAGAATTTGAACCAACAACAGACTCTTCACAGTGTCTGACCATACGATCACTCATGACACCCACCGCCTACGAGTTTTTTCTTCAAAGAACAAAACCAAAAGAATGTATGATAGAGATTGAAGTTAGTTGAGATTTAAAGAAAAACAAAGGTCCTCCAAAAAACTGTATCATTGACATGTCATATGCATGGAGATTAGTGTGATTCCAGCGATCGATGCGATATATAAGAAAGCATGCGAGATTTGATAGTATGTGTATATACATCTAAAAGTAACTTGGATTAGGTCGATCAGATTTAGATTTGAATCTAGTCAAGTCAAAAATGAACAATGAGAGTCCTGCATTGATGATCCAAACCATTGAATATAATCTACTATCTTAAAACTGTTTGCACATTAAAAATTATATGATTTGAAACTCCTGACCTCTGCATCAAGTGATCAAAAAATATGTCTAATTCAATTTATTTAGACTGTTCAATTTTTGACTACTTGATTTAAGACTAAGGATCTCCAAATCATATAATTTTTGTGTACAAGCAGTTCTAAAGTAGTAGATCATATGAATCTGAATCTAAATCTGATCGATCTGATTCTAACCTGACTTTCTCTTTATATATATATATATATACACACACATATACGTATGTACACACTCACTAATATATGAAAATACTAGTGGCATGCATAAGATACCATGTTGAGATAGATATGAAGGGGCAAAATTCTCTAAAGATGATATATAGGAGAAGGACGAAAATTTTCATCCAGATACTGCTACAAAATAATTATCTGGCTATAGTCTAATGTTATCACAACCATCTTATCCAATACAATATCTCTCACCCCCACCTACCTACTAGACACATGCATCAACATACTGAGTACCGGTAGATCAAATGTATGTCTCTTCTCGGCCAACATAGTAGATGTTCCATCTCCATGACTAAAAATAGAGCTCACAATGTCGAGGTGCCTTTTATAGCAGGATTTCCATCTTACTAAGATGATGTTCTCTTTACTCAACTAAGAACAAGGCCCCAAAATAACTGCAATCTGTTATAGTACCCAATAGCACACAACATAGTCGCCAACCACTTATTGGTTAGAATCGGCATTTGGGAGATGAACAGAAGGAAACTTTGGCTTATGTTAGACTATGGTTAAGAATTTAAGCATATTAACCTGCAGCAGCTCCACTAACCAGTAAAATCACCTTCCATCATTAACTTATAAGAGATTTACATGAAACTATACACCAAAATAATACCGTTTGTTGAGCTGAGAATAGCCCAGCAGGTAAATATACGTAATGGAGCATTTTGGGAAAATTACAAGAAAAAGCTAAGATGCTCAATATCTGTCACCCTTGATTGCACCAGCACCAAAACATATATGTTGGTGGGTGGCTAAGCTTAAATGACACCGTAACTAATCCGGATTATCTCCAGCCACATGAAGCTGAAAGAATTCAGACAGTAAGCCACCCCAGTGGCTCGGTAAAACACCAATTGTCTGGAACCAAGATTTCAATCATAAAGCTTATGCGTCAAAGACAAATATAAATTAGGTTCAAACAACCGAGATGTTGGTCCTGAAACCTCACATTAGCTGGTGTTTCTTTCCCGGTCCAAGATAAATAAGTTGGATCACCATAGAGCCGTAAACAGCAACCAAAAAAATAAAGGTGACAACATAAACATAAACTCTCAGTTTTTAGGGAAAGGTACAACTTAATGTATTGCTATATAGCATCACTGCATTAGTTAGAAGGTTACTGATGCAAAGCCAACAATTGTCAATCTGCAAAACTAATACATCATAACTGAGATTGATTAATTGCATGAAAAAATAATGGATACAAATACAGATATCATCATGATATACAGCTTTTATCAACATTTTTGTAATATGCAATCTATCAAGACACCTCATTATGTTAAAGGGAACACCATCATGTAACACAGAAATTTACCTTGGATATTTCACATGGATCAATGCAAACAAGACTTCAGATCAGCATGAAGGTAGGCCTATGGCGATACAGTCCATCCCAATGAAATTGGATGCTGTAAGAACAAGCTTTTCTTACCCCGAAGCTGCAAGTGCTGTAGTTGGTTAAGCATGGAGATCCTCTTCAATTATAGCATAGTCTTTCCTGAAGGAGGGCACAGCAGCAGCATGAGTCCATCCACACCATGAGACCCTATTGGTCACTCTGCTACTTGCATTTAATGAAATGTAATTTAGCAAATTTTCTTGATGCCAAACAAACATATGCATACCATCACATTACTTGGTATGTGAATGAAAACACTCACAGAACTGAAATGTCTATGAAAGCAACAAGTCTAATAATGAAATGATTTCTGATTTGATATGAAACATGACAGATTGCATCTCTCTAACATGAACCTAAGGAAAATGATGGCAAAATCATATCTTCTGATCGTAAGCTGTTTTATGCTAGGTTTTAAAACTTGGTTTTAGTTTCGGTGGTTTCACTCTAAATTTCAGAGCTTCAGTCAAAAAGGTCAGGGAAAAACCAAAAAAAATAGAGAAAAAAAATTCAAGACAAGTTATTTCATAGCATATGATTGCATTTAAAATTATCGACGATCATACTATATATAGATCAGCTAATTTCAAGCTGAAATTTAACTACATTTAAGCTTATGAGCTTTCATATATCATATGAATGTACTAGTCTCTTAACTAAATATGAATATCACTCAATCAAGCAGAAACTAACCAGGAAAGTACATAAGAGTATACAATAAATTAATTTACCATTGAATACCGCATGCCATTGCAAGATGGACCACATAAACAACAGTGGCCATCATTAACATCATGTAAGTAAGAAAACTAATGAGGATGAGCATACAATGAGATAGCTCACCACCAATCCATGCAGTTACAAAATGTTATAACTATTACATATAAACAAAGTATTTTTACAAACTGTATTGTCTTAGTTATTGTCAACAGTCCTTGTAAAGCACTATAATAATGCTATTTTAGAGACCTTAGCCTATCAAAATATTATATTTATTATATATCACCCTTTAACTCAAGGAAAATTCATTGAAATTGGTACCATATAGCCTAAGGACTTGAATAAATCAAAAAAATGACTAAAATATGATAGTAAACATAAAACAAATATTTAAAAGGTGTATCTGTCTAGTTTCTCTTAGTTTCAGAAAAAGCTAAATGAAAACAAATAGGGAGTCAGTTTCCATTTGGTCTAAACCAAAATTGATCGGTTCCAGTCGAAGATGATTGGTTTCAGCCGAAACTGAAACATTGATTTTTTAAATGTAAGATCTTCTGTTAAACCATATTATACCAAAAATAGCATTTTACAAAATGGAAATACACATATGAATGCTTGGGTCAAGTTTTCCTCCAATTAAGGTTCCATTTTGAAATTAAAGGGATGCACATGTTTCCCAAACTTGTGTTCCCAGTCACCATCCAAGCAATATTCTCCTCTATCACATAAAAGGGTATAGGAATCATTCAGAAAACTGCATGCAATCAACCCACAAGGAACAACTGGGAGCCCATTGCTTGACTCTTCAGTTTTGCAGGAACTGGTGTCCTTGTACTCCAATATATAAAGGAGCTGTTTACTGCTCCTACTTTTCACATTTCTAGGCAGCATAACAAGAATTTTTATCATGTATCAACAAAACCCTTCTTAAAATTGGATATCAGTAACAGCAAATTTCATCCATATGATCTTGCCAAGTAGGATTATGAAATAATATGTTAGAAAAAGAAAAGGTAGTATTAAGGACTTTCTCTCACCATTAATTGAGGGTTCTGGTAGTAATACTGAGTTCATATTATATATAAAAATTGGAGCTTTTTCATATGATTCTGAACCTGCAGCAAATGTTAAGTCCCAGTATCAATGTAAGTTCCAGCAAATAATTACAAATGAGAATAATGTTGTGAACAAAATACTTTTGTTCTATGCAATGATGATGAGAATATGTGATGAGGAAGCTTCTTTGGATTCATATTCAAGCAGCTACTACCCTCCAAAGCCTCAGCCAATATATGGGTCAAGTTTCCATATTTTGACTCTCTCAGATGGAATGGCCAATATAGTATTAGTATCAAAATAGCTATCCAGGAGGCCTAGATTATCCCATGCAGAAGCAGGTATGGTCTCTAAGTGGAGTCAAGTCCAAGACCTCAACTGTGATTGAGACCTACATTTCTACAAGCGGCATAGACACTCCACAAGAGACTAGACGTTGTTATATATTTATAATTCAAAATCAATTTGACATATATTGTCAAGCTAGAATTATGCATTGTCTATTTTTACAATTGCAACTATCAAGCAATCATACGCGCCTAGAACCAATATGAAATAAAATAACAATAAAACAATATTAAAATCATATTTAAAAGACCCATAAGCCTTAAGATACTCATAAACAAAATATTTAAAACATAAAAAAAAATGCAAAACATGTTAGTAAGCTTCTTCATAGCAAGTATATCGTACGCCCTGTACCATATGGCCACACTACTAGCCCAGTACAGTTCCTGGCTCCAAGACTGCAAATCTTGCAAAAACAAAGGTAGGTGAGGTGCAGTGCCTAGCTCTATGAAGGCAATAGGAGTGACTTTTGTACAAAGGATGAGATAAGAGACAATAATTAACTAACCATATGTTCACAAAAGAGTTGTCTTCTAATAGAGTCAAGTCTGCAGTTCTTAACTTTTAAGGTCAAATTAATTTTTTTAAAAAAAATCATTAAGGTCTTGGGCTGTCAAGCATCAATTAATCAGAGCTCAGGTTGGATCCTCCATGGATCTGCATCAGAACTGTTTCGGAAGGACCAGAACATAGATCTGGTTTTACAATAGAAAGGGGCAACATCTGTAGATGATATTGATCCAGAAAATTAAATGTCAGTTTAAACTTGGATGGCTATCAGATATCCCATCAGGCTTCTTCAGGACCAAGTTTTCTGGTTTCCCAAAGTTTCTATAACAAGTCAAGAAGTTTGTTGGGCCGACTCAATAGCTTTCCCAGATCCACTTAGTTGGGGTTTTCTTAATGGTTGGTCGCCAAGTTTCTTCACTTACACAGCACATTTGTTGCTTCCCATGAAGATTCCCTTTCAGGCATTTCATCAACCATCTCCTTTGCAGCTACTTGAGTTCTGCCCACCTGGTTATAGTCTACAAATTCACATGGCAAATGACTACAGAGACAGATTACAGTCAGTGAATAGTTAACTGTTGAATATAAACATTGCAAAATTCTGAAATAGGAATCAGGCAGCTGGTCATATTAAATCTCCTCCAACTTCATTGCCCTGACCGTTAATTCAACTTAAACACTTCAAATTTCTGAATGAAATGATCAGATTAAACAATATGACACTTTCACCTAAGCATATGATTGGGAAAAAAAACATCTATTTCAAATGTGCTTGATTAGTCCAACACAATTATCTTAGATATTTCATCAAACAATACCAAGACAAAGCAGCTTTGCTTCGTTTGTAATCCAAGAGGATCCTCGCACTTGATGTGGACCACTTTGGCCATTACGAGTAACAACTAGATAAAATTCTGGAGCAAGATCTACCACATCAGAAAGTTGAATCATGCGCCAAACTTTAAAAATCATAACTTGATCATATGATGCCTAATTGAGATGATCTTTTTTTGAAATTGGATACCTTTTTAAGATCTATAACTTTGGCCATCCCTTAAAAGAGCTAAATTAGGCCAAAATTCCATCATTTGGACCTCAAAACGGACTGGTCAAACCAAAACTTTTCTTTTCAAGAAAGACTTTGATCAAAGGTTATCTTCCAATCCATGAAGAATTAAGTAGAGTGATAGAAGACAAAGTTGATATTGAAGTCGAGATCTATATCTTATAAAATTTAAGTATTTTTCATGCTTTTTATATTTATCATTTTTTTAGAGATCTAGTCCTATTTAAAATAGGAAGATAAGAAGAAAATCTGACCAAATTATTCAATGGTGGACGTCCTTCTAGAAGATAAGAAGAAAAATCTGACCAAACTTATGCAAAGGAAGACCTCATATGTATCTCAGTTTTTGTGTATAGAGAATCAATGAAAGAAAAGGAGATTTAAGCCCCACTTTCACAATTCTTCTATTTTCTTCTAAATTCTTTTGAGAGATCTAACTTAAGTGTGTTGAAGAAAAATTTTCTTCTCCCTGATCGAATTAGTTTGACTGTTATTCTCTAGCAATCTAATTCCTTCCTTTTATCCCTTTGCTTCGTGCCCCTCCATTTCAATCACCTTTCTTCCATCTAGCTATTAAAGGCTCCCTTTTGATGGAATCACATCACCAGCCTCCATAATCATCTACTCTATCTCTCAAGGCCTTGCATCTATATTACTAAACGCTCCATTCTTGCAAATATTGACACAAGTCCAAGTGAACCGAGCAGGGTTCAGTCCCCAATCCCCACCATGTCTTATTAGGAAATTGAAGACTAGACATTGACACCAGTGGATAATTAAAATATAAAGGAAAGTTCCATAAAGAGAGGAAATGAGCAAGCATACTCTTGCCTCCCACCACCATAGTCAACATTTCAACTAAGATCCAAGTCCAAATTCCACCTCCACAACCACCACCTACTACTCCTGTAGGAATTGGAAGAGTCTAGGAATTAGATGTCCAAACCCAGGCCTTACACCACATATTAAAACAATAAAATAAAATCTATTGCTGGTTTTTCCCCTTTGGAGTTGTTCTTTTTTTGGTTGGTTTGTGGGGTGAGGGGGGAGGAGGGGGTAGGAAGTTCTATTGTAGGATCTAATTCTGGCTGCTTAATGGCATAGAGATGAAAAAAATGAAGGCATAATATAGGTTATAGTTAATAGATGGAGGTTAGGACCCACATGCATACGGTAATGAACCAAAAGTTTCAAATCCAACATGAGGAGTTGAGGACCAAATCCAATTTGATGTTCATTTTGATCCCATTTTAAGGATGCGGCGACAAGATTGCAACATTGATTTGGATCAGGTAAACAAACCATTGCATTATTGAACTTAAGTGAATGCCACATTCTGTACAGTTTAACGTGATCCCATAATGAGGAGCAAATAATATATGCCACCATCCTATCACCATAGCTAGAGAGAGCCCTCAATTGATAAACCTGGAATAAGTGATATTCACTAGGCCGATAACACACCCTCGAGCAGAGGCTTCTACAACTGGTTGACCAAAATGAGCATCCTAAATTGCAAGAGCAATAGGTCTTACATGTAAAGGGTCCTTTATCGATGACTCAAAATTCCTTGTCCAGCTTTATGAAACAGATTTCTAGACATCCATAGAAAGATTATTGCTAGCTGCCCAAAATGAGAAGCAAAAATGTTCTGATACAGATGTTCCTCAGTCATATCATCATAACTCTCAATGTCATGTGCAGTCTATTGAATTATTTGGTTATATAGCCAATGTAATTCTCAGTAAATTGAGTCAATAATCAAACACGCTTACTCTTCTACTCAAACAATAGACTGTAGAGAGTAAACATCCAAGCCTAATAGGAAAACTATCTAGTTTAATTAATTGCTTCCACATTATATTATGAAATTTGGTTTGCCTCTAATTAAGCCTTCATGCAGGAAGTTTTCAGGCCAAGTAAATATCATATAAAATGTCCTCACCTTTCTCAACTAATTCCCATGGTATTTTAAGTAATATTTCAAGAGTAATTTTAGAAGCTGATCAGGTGTCGTCTTGATAATTTAATGGTGCTTATAATATGGTAAACTTTCTTTAAGGAGTGTTTGTGCGAAGCCAGGCCTAACTGGGCCTGTTTTGGACTGAAGTCGGCAAGCCTTGTCGACTTTAGTTCAAAATTCAAGCATATATATATATATATATATATATATATATATAT
>KE505328.1:109279-138167 GCA_000441515.1 Elaeis oleifera | reverse complement strand
TATGGTTCTTGAGCTGTTTCGAAAAAAGGTCCGAACCGGACCGTTGGAGCGCCTGTCCGGCTTGGTACGCCCTGTACCGGGCGGTTCGGACCGGTACGGCGAACCATGATCAGGATAGTCGTGTCCTTTCTCTCTCCTAATCTTTCCACTACATTCTAGTCACTTTGTGATTTTTTCTAGTTATTGGTTTCAGCTATGTATAGGAGCAATCAACTGGATGAAAAGATATTGAGCAAGAAGATTTATGCTCTAATCTTAAATCAAGATAAATTTTAAATCTTTATTCATTAATTAGTCATGTATTAGGTAAGGTCAAGAATTTAGGGATTAAGAGTAATTTGGATATTAGAACTTTGAAAATAAAATCTAATAATAATTTATTATTTCTTATGTCTATGGTTGATCGAGGATGAGTTGAAATTATATAGATGGATATGCTAGACGTACATTGATAGACATTATATCTGGATTTGGCTAATGATAGAGATAAGAATTCCTCGACATTGATCACCTATTTTATAAAATTATTTGTGCATCAGTGATTTGTTCTATATGGTTTTTGATAGCTATATACCATATACTCGTTTGTTAAGTATACATGACTATGTACGAAGTTATGTATCATATATTACTGATCCTGATTTGGATGGACTTAGCATTTGTGTGCATCAAATTTTGCAAAAGAGTGATATTTAATTATAATTACTTGACAAGCATAAATTTGAATTATGTGGCTGAATGATGGGTTGTGGTGCTTTGGGCTAACCATGTTGTTGATGCTCCATCACAGGTTAAAATATGGCTATGCTAGTCTGTGAGACTAGCCACTATATTGATGCCCAACTATGGGTCAGAATATGATTGTGGTAGTTTAGGATTAAGCACTTGTGATCCTCCAAATTATCCATTTTATTGGTGCCCTACCAAAAGCTGAAAATGTGGTTATGGTGGTCAGAGTTGAGTACTAGTGGTCCTCTAGACTAGCCACTTTGTTGATGCCCTACTATAAGTCGGAAATATAGTTTTGATAGTCCACAAGACTAGCCACTATGTTGATGCCCCACCATCGATCAGAAACGTGGTTATGGTAGTCTAGAGCTGAGCACCTAAATATTATCGGATCTGATATACGATAAGTTAAGATAATTATTTGATGTGATTTATTGCACCAAAAGATGTGTTGTTATGCATGTTTTATAATTGTGATATCTTGTGGCATGAGATTTATATGAGTAACAATCATAAAAACTTTCTCTTTTTTATTATATCGATGTTGATATGTGGGAATTCTTACTAGACTATAAAGCTTACCTCTTCTTCCCTTTCCTTTTTCAGAGTTATATGATACTTGTACTTGGCTATGGATGGGATCGCGGTTGAAAGAATTAAGTAGATAGAGTATCATCAATACCAATCGGGTGATTTAGTTTGTAACTTGAACAAGTTTTGTTATTGTTAATATGGAATGCTTTATTATGAATTGAGATCATTAGCATTCATGGAAATTTGAGATTATGATGGATTAATAGTTGGTTTTTCTCAATGAATCTTTAACTGCATAGCGTGAAGATTTATATTAAATAAGCAAGAAAAAGGTTCAAAAAACATCAAAAAAGATGATTAGAGCACCAAAATCAATGCATTTATCAAAGTTCCACAAATACACAGCAACTAAAAAATAAAAAGAAAAAAAATATAATCTTGAAAGTCGAAATAGGCCATAAATGGGTGTTTATTATCCATAACAACCCATCAGGACTCTTTGCCGGCACTCTATACAAATAGTCAGTTATCATGCCAGCCCTCAAGCAATGCACCTCCATACATCCAATTTTGAATCATTGATTGAGGAAGTGATATTAATGAGCCATTATTGGACCTCATGGAAACTATTCTTGATGGAAAATGTATAAAGCAAAGAAAGGATTAGGGTGAAATATAGGGAAAATTAGATCATAAACATTCTTGTCATAATGTTATTAGTTCTGTGCAGTTTCTTCAGAAGCAGGTAAGGAAAAATTGAAGCTTTTTTTCAAAGAAAAAATTTTATTGCTTTGATGTTGAAGCTTAACAGTGATGAAAAATTGGAGGGAGCTTCAACTAATTAGGGTCTAGGGCCACAGCTCAATGATTTACTTGGATAACAAATATATGAAGTCATGGTATCGAACCAGCTTATAAGTTGTCCACCTTTCCATCTTTAGAGGATAACATTCCTGAAATAACTATTGATAAGTTCATTTGTACTATCTCCTTCACAAAAACAATAATGCAATTGATGTACTAACTGATTAGATATAACCAAATAGGCTTCCTTTAGTAATATAAATCTTTCTACTAGAATGTGTCACGTGCATGTATGCTGGCACACCTAGGTTGCTTGTCAATCACATCTAAAATGATGAAGCTTGTTGCTACGACGCTTCGGACGAAATTGACAAGGTCGGTCCAATACCGAGTTGGAGTCCGATGGTGAACCGAAATGGTGTGATCCACCGATGAACCTACAAAGAAGTCCATAAGCCAAAGGGGGAGATCCTTCGATTCAGGACCCTCCGATGGTTAAATCAGCCGGAGCTCAAAAGAAGATAGTGGAAAAGAAAAGTAGAGAGAAAGAGGAGCGGAGTGGAGTGAGAGAAATAGGAGAACTCAAGTTCCTTTCAGTGGAGGAATTAGAGAACTGAAGTTTCGACAGAATTTCTACTTTCAGAATCAAGTTCCAACTTACCTTTGCTTCTCTTTATGTAAAGGAGTTTGTTAGGCCGTTGATAGAGTTTGTTAGGCCATTGATAACTACCTCATTCGGAGGATCTTATTTGTCAGGCGGTTTTGGATAACCGTCCTAGTCTGTTAGCCATTGGTTATAACAGATTGACTAGCTATAAAAAGATCATGGGTTGACCCATGTGGAGAATAATTAGCTTAGAAATTTTACTGTTGCTTATGGGAGGTCAATCAATACCTGATATGCTTCCGACGTCAACTAGATGTAGATGTGGGCAGATCAACTGAACATCGATATGAGGTTGGTATTCACCCGACCCAATCTGAAATTATGCTTCACCTTCAGATCGGTATAATGTGGATCTTTTCTGGTATTGCCACATGGCAAGAGATCGTTTAGGTGCACCAACAAAGCCTTTTTCATTGTTTCCAAAACATATGTCAAGCAATTAATATTACAGAAATTTTAAAAATGAAGGATTTTGAGATTATGAGCTACAATAATAATGATAAATAACGATCACTGTAGTACAAATAACGATCACTGTAGTACAAATGTAAAGGAAATGAGATGACCTCTAAAATGATAAATCCTTTTCATTGTTTCCTAAAAGCAAGTCAGGAAATTAATATGACATAAAAACATAAGGGATTTTGAGATTATGAGCATCAATAATAATGATGAATGATGACCACCATAGCATAAACTATAACCTAAAGGAAATGGTTCCAAACATATTTTATAGCACATACCTATTAACAATTTTGAAGTAAAACTTGTACTCATTCTTCTACCAACCTGGCTAGTCCCTACCAGGATAGAAGAATGGAATAGTATATATTAGCAAGATCACAGAACCTAGTAAGTTGCACAAAAAGAAGAAATAAAAGATTTCCCTGTAAACTTGTAATTTATGAGAAATCACCTTTACAATGGCCTAATTGTGATTTCAAGTTGGATGAGGGAAAAGGTCTTCATTGTAACCAGTTAACTAAAGAGAATTTATCAAATGTAGAGAAGTACAATAAGAGAGAACTAAGAAGGGGGAAAAATAAAATGAAAAGGAAAAATGCACTCTCAACTAGAAAGTGAGGGAAGAGGCCTCCACTCAACAAGAACTCAATTAATTGGACATTGAAACATACTTAATGACAATATGATGATCATAACAATAATTTAAAGACAATGAACAAAAGCTGCCACATTATTACCCCTTCCAACTGGCCACATCAAGTGAACCACCTTTAGAACTAAGGTTCTCCTTGTGCATATATGTGAACAATTAGAACCTCTGGATATCATAAAGATAAACTCATTCAACCAAATTATTAAGTCTCATAATAAGCAAACAATTACTTGTTTAAGCATCATGTTCTTTTTAATCAAAATTAGCATTACAGTATAAGCCAGAAGCCTGCAAGTCCTAGTAGCATCTAGATACTGTAGCACAAAGCATCAATTTTCTTAATTATATGGTGATGATCAAAGAAATATAGTCACATTCATGAAATCCTAGCCTTCTATTCCTTGCATGCTCCTAACACATCAAGGATATAGGCAGAAGCATGTACCTGAAGTTGGAGTTAGTTAATTTTCCAGGACCTACTCTTGTTCATGTTCAATCAGGCATCTAACAAGATCGATATTTATTCTGGACAACTGGATTATCTTTAAATAGAGATGAAACATAGACAAAAGCAATGACTAACAGTGAGTTTGTATCCCATGGTGCCATATGTATCGTGTTATGGTCCCATCAACATGCTACAAGCCCACAAACATTGATGTATCAAATTTCTTTGTTTAAGTATTGCCTTGTATTATAGCGAAATGGTGACTATAGTGTGATACACAAGAACAGATATTGATATGTATGTATCTAGGTAGATCCCAACTTCACGAAAATGTATTTTGTTACAATTTGCTTTACCTATTAATGTGAAGTCAATGTGCACATGTCCACTGGGGAAGCCCCACGTACCAATGATATTCATTAAAATAAGAGACATATTTTCAAAGTATTTAATTATAACTTTATATCATGTGGGAGTGTTTTTATGACTTAAGTGGATATTCTGGTTTTAGTTTGAATTGCCTTGAGGAACTTTAACTTTTTCAGATTAGTGCAAGTTTGTGGTTTAGTTTTGGCTGTGCTCATTTTATATAGCTTTAGAATCTATTAATGGTAACATTGTTGTTTAAAGGTCCCATTTTATATACACACTGGGCTGGTAAAATGTTAAAAAATAGGGATTGGTTTCAGAAGGTTACAAGTGTTTTGTAGTGTTCCACAAGAATCTGAATTGTGTGAGTTGTTTCCATTTTTTATTTCTGTCTTTCTTTATTTCTTTATAACAAAAAGGGTAAGCCCTTGTTTCTTTAAGAGAAAGAGGAACTTTCCTGTTTATGTCTTGCTTTATCATGCTAGAATCGACCCATAAAGACATATAAAAGAGAGACCTTCTATTAGAGTACACATGAAGCGATAAAGCATGAGTTTATATCTTTTCATCTACATGTATCAGTTAATACTTCAAACTTCAAAGTGCAACTCCTTGAATTCAACACATGATGCCTTAAGTCTGTGGTGGGATATCGCAGCCAGGTTAGCATATAACCTCTAGCCAGTTTTTCTTTGTGTTTATCATCTTGCTTTCTTATGCACATTTCAAAAGACAGCTTACTCATCAAAAAGAGGCTTATCTTAACCAGTATAGCACAAGGCATATTTACAGTAGCTTGATCCATCTCTTCTTACAAGAAACCTTATCTGACTTGTAAACTACTATCCTAGCAAAAAAATTAAAGATAACTTTTTTACTAAGACTTTCAATAATTAGACTTACACTCTAACTTAATTACCATACTAAATCATGCGAGCAAACAACTAAAACATAACCAAGGTCTAACAGTTTCAGATAGACTTGCTTCTCAAGTGACTCATCCTTGGTCTACATCAGTCCCCTCCACCTGTAAAGAACTTGTCCTCGAGTTAGCCTCCGGGTAGAAGGGTTTTCCAGGTGGATAGTACTCATATGGATCGACAACATTAAATGTCTTTGAGATGGGCATATTTTCAGGGAGATGGACCACATAAGTATTATCATTAATCTTCTTAGTAGGGACCATATTCCTTTGTCTTATCTTATTGTAGGTGCCAGAAGGAATCTCTCCTATATTTCAAATACTCTGCAGTTTGCATAGTGCCCAATAAGTTAATGGTTGTTCTTTGATGGTTTCGGGACCAATGGGACTTCTGCAGAAAGACCATAACCATATCCCCTTCTTTACACTATATTCTTTCGATGCTTATCACCTGCTGCCTTATATTTTGCATTGCCCTCCACCAGTTTCTTCTTTACTTCTACCTTAATGGATTGAACTTGCTCTGCCAAATCATTTGTTGCTATGCTCAGGCCAGGAACTTTAGGTAATTAAACTAAGTCTAGTGCATGTTTAGGAACTCTTGTGCACACAATGGAGAAGGGTGACCAACTAGTAGAACTGTGGACTGAACTATTGAAGCAAACTCAGCCCTTGCAAGTGCATCGTCCCATTGTTTAGGCTCATCTCCGCAAATGCTGTGAATCAAATTTCCCAAAGTTTCTGTTTGTAACCTTTGTACATCAGTTTGAGGGTGAGCAGTGTTGCTATAATTCTGACTTATGTCAAATCACTTCCACAAAGCCAAAAGTGATCTAGAAAATTTGAATCCCTATCTGAAGTAATCGATTTTGGAACACCATGCAGCCATACAATCTCTTAAAAGAACAATTTTGCCATATTCACAACGTCAGAAGTCTTAAAATCACAGCAAATGTGTGACTTACCTATAGCTTCATAAAATCCTTCAAATCCTCAATAGAACTCTGGTTTAACCGTAGCCTGACATGTCCAACATAAAATTCCCATAGAAATCCACCACTATAACCACTTACATTCAAAATTCCTATTCAATTTTAAAGTATAACAGACATATTTCCAACTTTAATTACCTAAATCCCATCTAGCCCAAGAAATCGTTATTTCTTTCCTGTCTAATATAATTCAACTATTAAGATTCATCTCTTTGATGGTCCTAGATCAGTATCACAAACAAAATAACTTTAAAAGATCACATGCCTTGGTAGGACTGCTAAGTAAGCCAAAGAAGTATAGATTACAACCAGCTTCTCGAGGGCTGCAACAAGGCTTCCAACCCTAGCCTGTTGATTTTAGCTGAAGAAGTGCCAAGCCGAGGTCTACAGGAGTTGGTATCATTGAATTAGTGAAGTTTCATGCATCTTTGTCCATCCATATGAAAGTCTGCATATCTCTGTGTTGGTGCCTACCAAGTGCAGCACAAAATATATACTCTGCCAAGCACTGAATGATACAAGTACAACATCTAAACTTAAAATTTGCATGTGTCTAATAGGCCCTGTATCATCTTACCGTGCTCGACTTAATAAACCTGGTTTCACATACATATCATATTCAAGCATATTATTCAAGTACTCTCACATCAACACACTATTTCCAAGCAACTATTCTTTGGTCTCTCCTCACCAAACTAATTCCATCCTTGTTGAGAAACAACTTTTTAATATTTACTCTTTATATGTACTGTTCGTATTTGCATAAATCATCATGATATTCATTACTAAGTCCTTCCTATTTCCACTACAACCACATAAATCCCTATCTTAAGAATTAAGATTATATTGAAAATGTACCCTTGGCACTACTTAGCATTCCAATCCATATTTTCCCAAAACAAGAAAAAAATGCATTCCAATCTATATAAAGTTGATATTATATTAATCTAGTGAAACCACCTAACAGTTAACAGTACTCTGCTGAATTATAGAAAATGTTAAAACATTTCTTTGAAATCTTTTTGACTCCTGGTGGATTCCGAAGCTTCTTTGTTTTCTTTAATAGAAGTTTCATTAAGCCTGAACAACATCATGACTACTACATTTTTGTTCTGCTTTAATGAGGGAGCAACGGCATGGGAGGCTTCCCATGATGGCGAGCTTGAAAATTTAAACTTTTGACACTACAAAGAAAATGGGCCTTCTTTAAAACCATAATTTTCTTGATAAACCCACGCAACCAGATGGTTGTCCTAGAGGATAATTTTTAAGTGTTGCAATCAACAGATGTCAAAGGGAATATTTCTGTTCTGTAACAATATTTTTCCTTCTTTATCTTTTTTTAAGTTGCGGTACTTATTTGGAGGAACCACAAAACAGTCAATTATTTTGAGTTTCACACACAATAATTGAATTGATTATAAACCTCATAAACTATTCTTATAATATTTTTTGATTTCCTATGCCAATTTTTAGAAGATTGGGGAATTCAGAAGTTTATAATTGAGTCTAGATGAGTTACTATTTCTAGAAAAAAGGATTGCTTTAACGTGCAGAGATATCACATACTAACTTTTTTTCCCTACATATGTTAATAAAAATTTCCAAACTTTGTGCTCATTGAAGGAAAAATTTTCAATCTTCAGAACAGAAAGATGGCATGCTTCCTCCATCTACCCCTCTATTTTTTGTCAATGGAATTGTTTCATGCTCTAATCTCATAAAGGTGCTTGCTGGAACTTTTAAAAGAAAGCAAAATTAAGGAAAACATATGCAATAAGTTTTCCATTGCGACATATAAGTTACATGCAACCTGGCCCTACTATGTGCTCCCAAACCTATTCTCACCATGATTGTCATCCTCGAACATCTTTTAGGTCACAATCTGATGGTCCATTCATTACCTTACAATTCAAAGAACTGAATCTATGCTTCTTCTTGTTAACAACATGCTACAATCACCACCGACCTTGCCAAAAAACCAAAGTCAAAGTCACCTTGGCCACTAGTACTGTGTTCATGATATTACAGTTACAAAATGTCAGAACATATTCATACACTCTCAGGTGAAAAGCAACCATCTAGATCCTCCAACAATAATCATAATCACTAGTAAAAATTCCTCCTGATACTAGAATTAGAGGTGACAAGGAGATCCCATGAGACAAACACTCAAGAGGGAAATGGATAGGTCTGATGGCACAGACAAAAAGTCAGGCACATATACCATAGCAGTTTGCTACTGAAGAAAGTAATATCAAGGCTCCACCATCAAAGTGGATCTGACAGAGAACATGAACATGCATCGACTGAAATGTTATGATCTAGTAGCGAGCAAAGCATAATTGGCAGTACATGAGAGAACTTTTATGGAAGGCAACCTACACTTTTCCAACCAAGTCCCATTGAAGTCTTATTAACCGGTTCTATATGGGCATTGTTCCAAGACTAAGAATGCCATTGAACAAAATTATTTAATCCAGTGCCGCAGGAAATGTTGCTCATTAGTCATTACCATGAAAGAGTAAAGCTACCAACTGAAGACAATAAAATGAAATGCTAAAGCTCTGTGGATCCCACAAGGGACAGATTCAAGCAGATTCTCAGGAGACACTACAACATGCTCGCACATCCCATGCTTGATTTATCCGACATGTACATGAATATGAGTCCACATGAATGGCCCATGTTCATAAGCGTACACTGCATTGGCTCTGCGAAGCACAAGAGCATCATCACATGTTTCTCATATGACACATCCTTATCAAACCAAACCAACGAAATACTCGACCAAAAAAAAAAAAAGAGTAATAATCTACAGAGCTAGCATAATTTGTGAGCAATAAAGAGGAGGTTTTTTATTCTCACTTAATTACAATTATATATCTCTGATAAGGCTTGTGATCATGCTGTTCATCTTCATCTTCTTAAAGAGAAGGCTTGACATGGATAAGTTGTGTGTATATTAATTCAAGAAGGACCAGCTTTTCATGATTAAGAATGAAAAGTTTTAAAGAAGGGGAATGAAAAAGATGGATAGAATCAGAAGAGAAAAAGGAAAATCTAAACACTATTTTAATTCGTCTATTATAAAAGAGCGAAAACAAAGAAGAGAAGAAAGAAGAAGAAATGCTTGCCTGGGATCTTCTTTCCGTCTCCCAGAGTGACGTTCCGGGCTGGTGGCCGTCCGTTGTTACTGTTGTTTGTTGCCCGAGAACTGCGATTCCACAGAAAAGAACAACTCTCCGGTGAAACGGATTTGAGAAACGGATGGGGAGGGGAAACGGGTGCTGGCAAAATCGCTAGCGGGACCGGGTTGCACCACTTTGTGGAAGATGTCGGTCCAACCAGGGTTAGTCGGGGCACGGTTCAGTCTGGAATTTAATTGCCCTGCAAAGGTCTGAGATCTAGCCGTTGGCCTAGGGATCTTACATGCAAGACTAAAGCAGAAATTTAAAAAAAAAGAACAAAAGAGAGCGAACCCTTTTAGACCGCAACTCCTGATTCGGATGGTATTTTGATCTTTTTTTTCATGGCATCAATCATTAGATAGCATATTGCACATTTTTCAAAGCATGATGTAATCTATGTAGCAAATGAAAGAAAAAGATTGGAATGCTTTGAAAACCATACAATACTCGACTTCACAGTTGATATCGCAAAAGAAAATCAACCATGTTTTCATGCAAAAGATACAATCTGAACTCAAAATTCCTAGCTTCTCTCTGGTTAGATAGATCTATCAATTCTATGGTTGCTAGAGAGAAGGTGAAAGGCCGACTATGATAGGACAATAACCATCTTGTAAACATATAAATAAATTATCAATTGCCAAGAAACAATTGGTAAAGAAGATAAAAATATGAGCATAATTTGGATACAATATGCTAGAAAACATTTATATGTCTCCAATCATGGTTTTTATCTCGACCAAGATCTATATTTGTATTAGCATCATATGTTGCCCGATGAATGAGTTTGAAAATCTTAGCCTTATTATCTTGGCCAATATCAACCGATAAAATCCAAGACTATGGCCAATATGATGTATTCATATTGATGAATCTTTCTCGTATTGATATCTCAACCCTAAATATTGGTTTAGATCTTGGAAATTTAGTTTCTCCAAATCTCCCTACTAATTGTATTGGTTGAGATTTTGGTTTGAGTCACTTATCGGGATAACCAAAATGTTGGGATTAAAAATCCCAATTCCTAGTTAGATAAGCAACTAACAACATGATGGGTTAAGTATAATGGAAGATGAACATGATTAATAATAAAGCAAGAGATTCCGATGGCAATATCTAGACATCTGAATGGGCCCTCAAAAGAATCATTCAGCACATCTAATAAAGATGTCCAATGAATATCACTGCCATTTGAGGGAACACTGCCATTATGAGTTGTAATAGTTGCATCAACAATAATAGAACCAACACAAAGATGGTTGGCATGGAGAAAAGTGCAATTTAGCCATGCCATTCGTATACGCAAAATAAAGAGCCTGTACTGCTGCGTAATGAGAGGATGTTGGGACCTCTTGCGCCAAGGTTATGGACATGGGGTAAAGTCAATGGTCTTTATGAGTGCTTAATTGCTTATGATTTTTTCATATACAAGTCTTGTCACTACATATCTCTAGTCCCTTTCTATATATCACACAAGTAATAGTTGTTTGGATTTGTCCTATAATAGCATACTCCTAAAGTAAAATTTAGTCGTTCAAACATGTATATGAATAATATTAAATTAACATGCATTATGTTGAAAAAATGAAAGGCACCACTGTAGAGTTGACTTAAGTATTGAGAGTTGTTAGCATGGGACAAAATTGTATATCTTGTATGAAAGAAGAATTCAATTTTCTTTATGAATTTACCTTTAGATCATACAATGATGATTACTTTGAGATCTGTGTAGATAAATGAATGGAAAGATTTGGAGTACTTAGAGAGTTGTGCAGAGATGATATATAAAAGAAGATCAATCATTCTTTTGTATGAAAATTAGAATCTAAATCTTGATACTATTTATCAAACATATAGGACTCTCTCCATATCTCAAGAGAGAGAAGTCATAGTCAGTATCCAAATTTTATTGCATTATGGGCAATTCTTATTCAAGCTCATGGCTCAGTACCTCATAAATAGATGATGGTTGTAATGTTTCACTATTACTTATCTAAATACTGTAATTTAATATTTTTATTATATATTATATAATATATATATATATTGGATAAAAAATGAATGAGAAAGTACGATCGATGTAGCAACTCTCTCTAGACCACTACGTTCAAAGAGAGACTTCGAGATTGGATGAGTATGTCACTCTTAATCTCCATAAATCATTTAAGTCTGACATTTAATCGTAATCCCGACATCTATCGATATTCGAACCCAGGTCGTTTAGTAAAAAATCAAATCCGTTCCACTGTTCTACGACCGCAGTGGTGCATGTATGCCTTTTCACCGTACCAACTTTGTAAAGAAATTTCATGATTTGAGTAACTTGCATGCAGGTTAGTTTGCTATGACAGTGCTAGTGAATTAAAGACTACACAGAGAAATGCTTTACCACAATTGTTCAAAATATACTACTATTTGTGTCAAACCCAAAATGCATTATACAATGACAGGATGAGACATGACATGTTACTGTAGATTAGGGAGGAAAAGCCGCACCTTAACTTGGCTTCTGCCCGTAGGCAGAAATTTCGTTGAGTTATACAAATCTGTGCGGCCATAAATTCGGCGTTTCGGAATGACTTCGTGATATGTAATGATTCAAAATTTGGGAAGACTCTGAAAATTTATCAAAAGTTCAAGAATTTGGATAAAATAATAAACGGGCATTTAAAAATATGTACACCTTTATCTAGTTAAAATAAATATGGAGATATATGATAATAAATGATAGAAAAGAAAAAAAATACTGCTAGTAACAGTTATGACATCATTAATATGTACGCATAAGATTTTTTTTTAAATTAGTTGTAAGTAATTATGAATAAATTAGAAGATTCATGTATAATTTGAGAATAATTGAATAATTTTGGATCAACTTATTTCTAGAGAATAACTGATATTTTTTCAGTAATTCAGAGAATATGGTGATTGGAAATAAAAAGTAAGGAATTCTAAATATGGTACAAGTTTGCACAACAATACCTTGGATGCAATCTAATTCACAAAGCTACTCATATGTAAGTTCGTAAAGCTGTTTAATGACCTATTTGTCCTTCAACATATTAAAAATCACATATCTTTGCTATGCATATCAAAGACTAACATTGAACTTAGCCCTCGTGCATGCAAGGCGACATATATATATACATCCATAACTAACCTTACATTTTATAGACCAAATTCATCATGTCAAGATAAGATTTTACGTACACGAACAATCCACTGGTATTGCGAAACGTGTCGTCGCGAAAACTACTAGAATTAGACAAGTGGCAAGCACAAGGAGCAATTAAACAAAGGCTAGCCCACATGCCATTGATAGGTGCCAAGCAAACTCTTTTTTTGCCTTTTGATTTATCTATCCAAGAGCTCACCTCCTCCCTCTCTCTCTTTTTTTTTTAGCCTCCCCCTCACTTTAGTCCCTCCTCCCAATGCCTGGATTTCATAGCTATTTCTCCCCTCCTCTATTTTTTTAAGCCATAGGCATCACACTTTGGCCTCTTTTCTCCGGCAAGGGACCGGGCATCCAGCCACGCTGCAACGCGTCAATCTCGAAGGGCGCTCGCCCTTGCGCGCTTGGCTGGCCACCGAGAGACAGAGCTGTGCCGTGGATTAGAATCGGGGCGCAGAGCCAAGCAACGACCCCCAGGTTTAGAGTTTTATTACCTATAAAAAATACATCAGTGCTCCGATTCTTCGGCAACTACCAAGGGCTAGGCCTCTATATTCCACCAATAATGCACAAGCTTCACCGCAGGGGTACAAGGATGCTGAAATATATATTATCCCTAAAGCCAACACCCTATGTTCAAAGGCTAGGACTAGGCTCTGATCATCTAGAGCTCTATCTTCTTATTTTGAGATTTATGCCACTGGTTCAACAGTTTGATTAATATTTAAATAGGATGAGTTTTGAGCTTAGAACTGTGTTTTGGAGCTTATAATATTGTTGTACCTTTGGTCATTGGACAAACAAGGTGCCTTAGAGTCTTGTATATGGATTGTTGATGGGAATGCAAAGCCTGCACCTATTATCTAGATTTGCCCATGGGGGTTCAGGTCAGGTGTCAACGGTCATGTAGTGAGTAGTTGTCTTGCATCGGGATATATAGGGAGAGATTAAAATTGTTCATATTTTGGATTTATATAAATTGAACGGACCGATATTGGAAGCTTTCCTTCAAAGGATTGTAGCAAGTCAAATTGCTTTGATGATTACTGCTTCGACTACTATACGGTCAAAATAATTATCGCGTCTTGCAAGTAAAGGAACAGTTGCTTGAGAATAGTCTTTGCATCTCTTTTACTTTCTAGACTTATCTGTTGTTTGCTGAAATTATGAAGTGGGAACCACCTATGATCAATTATGAAAAGAGCATAGCTTGGCTTTCAGATATTTGTAGGGGAAACTAGATAATTATACCAGCCAAACAAAAAAAATCGCAAGTTAATGATCATTACGTATGCTACACATCCCACCACTGGATATGCGTTGATTGTCTTGAGATTTGCAAATCTCCAGGTAACTTTGTATGCTGCTCGAGACAAGTTAAATGCCAAGTGACTCGATAAAAATTTTCTCAGAACTCAGGATCGGTCACCGACTTGAGTGCCATCCGTCGACCTCCATCTTGGTTAATTTTGCTTCGATCACCGGCCTGGAGCATGTTTGACCGAAGACATCTGCACATTTGCCGAGTTAGGCTATTGAGAGGTGATGGCACCACCTATTGGATCTAGAAAATCGGAGCATGAGCACATCTAATGGCCTGAATAGCTCCAATCTTCGTCTATAAATAAAGGTAATCAAAGATTCTTCGGAGGTACGTAAGACAAAAAAACTCTCGCGTGTCCTTTTTCTCTTTGTTCCGAATTATCGACTTAAGCATTGGAGGATTTTCGCTAGAGCCATCCCCCGTCAGGAATTTTTTTTGCAGATCCAACCACCGTCGCCTTCATCAGATTGTGGCTTACTCCAGCCGCTCCGATTCAAACCTATAGTCTGCAGCGACACTGGCAAAAATGCATCACATTTCAAGATTTGGATCCTCATCGGCAAAAATGCATCACATTTCAAGATTTGGATCCTCGTCAGCTAAAAAATAAGTGGAGACAGTATAACAACTCACCACACACATGGCACATACTAAATATCAGATCGATCACCCGAATGAAGCAAATAACCTCATGTAAAAAGATAGGATCATTGGATGCAAGAGGAGGATACGAGCACAGGGGAACAGTGGATCCTACTGTTTTATTGTGGGACAGCGTCTAGGGTCATTGCATGCCAGCAGCACACCCTGCCTTGCCTACTGTACACCGGCTTTAACGTGGTGGAAAGTACACAATTATGGTGTGGGATCCGCCCGTCAAGCCTTGGGTGAGGAGAGCACCGGCCACAATGGGAACAAAAGGCCTTGGTATCGCTGATTCTTTAAGTGCCATGGCCCAACGGCCACCCAAAGGGAGGGTTCATGAATAAAGAAGGGAGACAGAGAGACACGTATAGTGTCCTCTCAAAATCTCCATCGTTGTACAGAAATTATTTGGTTGTTTTAGAGCTCACACAGTGGCATATGCACATACGTCAAAAGCCTCAACCTTATTTTATGGCGACAAAGTATGGATTTGTTTATAACTACCACAGCTCGTGATCGGACGTGAAATGTGCTTTGCTCTCTTCCATACATGACATGGGTGGGGGTAATTGTCAGCTACCAAATTAAAGGGGAAGCAATGCTTGTGCAGTTGTGCCCCTAGCTTTTACTACGGCCACCGAGGAAGGTAACATGCCTCTTCTACTTCACTACAAGGCTCAACACCAATCTCTCTCTCTCTCTCTCTCTATACATACATGCATACATATATACATGCATGCATGCATGTGTGTGTGTATATATGTATGTATGTTTATGTTCATGATGCTTTTTGAGACAGACTGGTTGATAAAGTAGGAGGAAAGGTGGCCATAAAGGGACCTACCATGCGCCGATCCTTTTTTTTTGATTTTTTGGCAGTGAGAAAGTGGTGGTTTATGGGGTACTACGGGCTCTTGTCTTGATATGTGTACATGTGCACTTCATGCGTAAAGCCAGAGGGTGGTGGGTTGAGTTCATCTTAGCAGGATACGTAAGAGTTCGCAAGAGGAAACCCATCAAGCCATGTTGTTGGGGTGGAGAGCATGTGAGTATTGAATCTTCCAAATAAATTAACCTATGAGAATTGGGATTAGTATATATATATAGAGAAGAGGAGAAGAGTAGATGCACAAATAGAACATTAGTTTAAGTTTAGAAGGAGTGTTGATCCTCCATAACCTTAGTTGTAGGAAATTCTTAATTATAAGCAATTGCTTGACTGATTAAATATTTTAGTGGACTGTGCAATCCATCCCAGTCACTCCATGCTTCTTGGTTTAAAGTGGAAAGAAAAGCTCACCTAGACTTTTCTTTAGCCTAACAAATTTTACCAAGCAAGGTTGGAAACCGATCAGTGAGTTAATTCATGATTTGGCTTGGTCAAGTTATTTTTAAGCTTAGAATCAAGTTTAATATGACTTGGATGGATGGATATATTTAGAAAAGGTGCAACCATGAAGCTAACCTCCAATTCGCAAGTAAAGAAACATTAACTCAAGTAGATCAATTATGACTCAAATGATCTGTCAAAGTTGAACAAAAATTTGCCTTAGTTAATTAACTTCATATTTGAATAATTTGGACTTAATGCATCAAGAATGTATTATTCATACTATTTTTTATTTTATATTTCTAAATTTTGATTCTACGGAATCTTCTAGTGTTTTGATTGCTATACTGCATAGCTACATATATTTTCATGCATAATCAATAGTGAAGCACACAAAATTTTCAAAAAGATCATTTTTTGTGATTTCTAGGTGATATATCTATTGGCATAAATTTTAGCAGCTTAACTTTATATTTATTATTTATTTTAACATTCATGAGTTATTGAGTTGATCAATTAGATCCGAATCATTCGGAGACATGGCTTAAGTCTGACTCATGAATTTATTAAGTTCAACAACAGAGAACCTATAAGTTATATTGCAGATAATTTATTACTATTAATAGTTTATCATATCAATTCAAGATTTTGCTCAGAGAACTGAACATCATTTACTCATAGCATGTAGATCATGCTAAGAAATTTTAAAATGACAAGCATTCTACCTAAAAAAATGACAAGCATGGAATATAATCTATTGTCTAATATGATTGTGAACCCAGAGTTAGAATCTAATTATATTATTCATAGTTTTAAAATCAATTTGTAAAACAAAATTTAAGCATGGTTATTTTAATACCTATCCTTCAAATCATTGGTTTCTTAAATAGCATATATGGTATACATTCCAAAAGTCAACAACTATATTCAATTTTTGTTGAGAAACCAACATATATTGTCATCATATAATTTCAAATATGCATTATTATATATGTATCCTCATCAAGAAAATAATTTTTACACACACACACACATATAAATATATTCTAAGGACTTGGTTGAACAATCATAATAGTGAGATGGCAATATTTTTGATATAAGTGGGGATAGAGCCAGAAGATCATGCATGCATAAACACACTTTTTTGGAATATAATATTATTAATGTAATTGAATAATTATTTCATTTTAAAAAAAAAATCTACTTCAATAGACTTATGATGCACAAAATTTTTAGTGGTCTAAATTTATAGTCATTTTAGTTAACCATAGAGTAACACAAAAAAATATTTGTGGAAAAAGATCTTAGTCTTTAGATCTCTGTATGGTAAGAAGTTATTTGATAGCTTTATAGTGCATCTATTATTCTATTAGGAGTATTTAATGGAGTACATATGACACCTAGGAGGATAATGAAATTATAAATATCAAGTTATATAATAAAAGAATATGTAATTTGTGGATGAAGGAAATATTCTTGAAGAATATTTTCCTCTAGTAGAAAAAAATTATTAAATTATTTTTTGGTACATGGACTTTAAACTGTCAATATTTTTTTAAATAATTAAGAAGAATTCCACTTAAATTTGAACTTGTTTGAATTTTTTTTTGAAAATGTGTCCTTTCATGTACATGGAATTATTTAAACACTTTCTACAATAACTTTAAATTAGAATTTTCTCTAAATAATTAAGTAGAGTCCCTCCGTGTGCATGGAGATTTTTTTTAATTCATTTTTTTTGTGTATATATGGGCTCTAAACATCCAATAATCTTTTCCTAAAACAATATAAATTCAATTTTTTTCTAAAATAATTAAGAATAGTCTTACAAAATTTATTTTGAGTTTTTTTCCTTTACATGCATGGGAGGAAATATCCCTAAAAGGAACATGGCTTTCTCAAATATTTTTTGCTAATTTATGATATATTTGGATACCGACGACTTCCTTAAATCATAAAAGCATACTTCAATTTTTTAACCTTTTCAGTGGAGAAAAATTTTCAAAATTCATTTTTTTGTGCATAGATTTAAACAACTAATAATTTTTTTTAAATTATCTAAATTTAATTTTTCTTACAATATTTTTTCGTAAAGTAATCAAGAAGAAGAAGAGTCCCTCAAATTCAAACTTTTTTTTTTTTTTTGAAATTTTTCCTTGTATGTGCATAGAATTATTTAACGACTTTTTAAAATAACTTTTAATTCAACTTTTTTCTAAAATAATTAAGAAGAGTCCTCGAGTCTAAGTGCATGGACAGAAATGTTCCTAAAAGAAATGTGGTTTCTAAAATAATTTTTCTCATGTGTGGTGATTTGTAACATATTTAGATATATGTGGCTTCATAAAATCATGAAGTTTATTTCAAGTCTTTTTTATCTATGTGTGAAGGAGAAAAAATTCTCTTGAATTTTTTTATTTATGGTTGGACTCTAAACAATCAATATTTTTTAACAAAATAATCTAAATTTGATTCTTTGTTACAACAATTTTTTCTTAAATAATTAAAAAGGCCACCTAAATATATATTTCTCCCACGTGTGATAATTCCTAACATATTTAGATATACATTGCTTCACAAAATCACCTAATTTATTTTGAATTTTGTTTTTCTCTGCTTGTGTAAAGGAAAATGTTTCTGAAAGGAACACGATGGTGACTTTTAGAATAGTTAAATATATATAATTTTTTAAAATAATAAATTTTATTCAGATATTTCTCTATATGTATAGATTGAGATATTATTGAATGGAATATAACTTTTTTCCTATGCATGATGATGTCTAATATGGTTAGGTATACACAACTTACTAAAATATCGATTTTAGAGGAGGGTCAAATTCTTTCTCTCTCTCTCTCTATATATATATATTATAACATAAATATTTGAATGCAAGAATCAGTGAAGTTGGTCAAAGAGTAATTATCATAATAATAAATTCACATGAGAATGTCGGTTCTTTTGATCCTTTTGAGTGACGTCTGTATGGAAGATAAAAAAAAAATTTTATGCACCGCATATGGTACGAAACGTGCGCATCGTACATGATGATTGATTCATATACGAGATCGGATGGCATACAAAAATTTTTTTTTCATAAATTCCGTATGTGAGTTAATCACTGCATGCATGCACGTGTTTGCGTAGATGCAAAAAATTTTTCAGAAAGATAATAATATTTAATTAATTTTTTTAAAAAATTCGATTTGACTTTACCAAGATCAAAAAACATTTGACATAATATAAAAAATTAATATAAAATTATAGAAATTTTTTCAAAGATAGAAACATATAATTAATTATCTTCAATATTCAAAAAAAAATGATCCCTTATTCTCTGCTATTTTTTAAAAGCGGGAGAAAATTTAAAAAATAGACAAATATAAATACGAGATATGGAGTATGTAGGAAAGAGTAGAAATAAATAGGGACGCAATATGTATAGATATAATAAAAAATATATTTATAGCAGAAAATATAGGGAGCAAGGGGAGGTGCCGTGCATTGTTGGCTGGTAAACTAGTTAGCCGACTTTGACCAAGAGATCCCGTGCTCTCCCTCTCTATCTTGGACTATTTTCCTTCTCTCTCTCTCTCTCTCTCTCCACACAACTTCCAGAATTGGCATGATATTCTCAAACAGGTCCTCAAATATTGTGGCAGTCAATTTTTACCAAATATTTGTAGCATTTATTCATCTCATTTCAAGTGCATATAAATATCTTATAATCTAGCAGTATCACAGTCCTCTTATGGAATTATTTATGATTCATTGGTTGCCATTACTCTGCCCACCCAATGGCTTACTGTGGATTAGCTCAAGTGGCTTTGCTGCACTCCCAAATGGGCAAAAACTAACGAAACTGACTTAAGTACATAATTAATACAAGTATTTATTAATCAAATACTATTCCTAATTTTAACCATCTGAACCCATGCCCCTACACTGCAACCCTACAGCCGGCAGTGGTAGACTGGCACAATACCCGGCTCGGGTTGTATATTTTCATGCGAAATATTGATCGATCTTATTTCGCGATCACGACCGTTGGATTGAGCTGCACATAGATCGTAAAGCACTCTGAAAGGATTTATTCGACACTTGCACAGCTATCAAAGCGAGTATTGCGAGATCCAACGGTGGATTCGCGCGAAGGAACGCAAATCCTTGTTTCGCACGAAAATACAAACCCCGTCAGGCGTTGTACACGAGAAAAGAAGAAGGAAAAATCTACAGTAGAAAAGAGGGCCAAATTCGTAATTCCGTCAAACTGCAGCCCCAATCCGAAACCCATCACACCCGTCCGGTTCCCTCACTTCCATATTACCAACACCGACACGCCAAACACGATTTTCGTCCAACAAAAGCCGAAACTTATATTATCCGTTGTCTCGTGGCGAGTTAGGAGTGGGATAAAACGGTGTAGGCTGTGCGAGGAGGGGGGAGGGGATGGCAAGGAAATGGAGGGCAATTAAGTGAATAGGAGGGAAAAGAAGGGGCAACATTGAGGGGATTCCACTATAAAAAAGTGGGGAGAGGGGGACGGCGGGGTGTCTGACCTTTCCCGATAAGCTCGGTGATTGCTCGAATGGGAACGCCTAGGGCATCGAACCACCAGCTCGTCCTCCTCTCGGATATATTAATCTACTCCTAAAAATCTCTCCTCTCCGATTCCCCCTCCTCTCCTCTTCTCTTGCAAGCTCCAAGCGCTCGTTTTTTCGCTGGCTCGTTCTCTCCGGTTTCTTAGGTTTTTCTCAAGGGGATCATGGAGCGGCGGGGAGGAAGGGATCGAGGTCCACTAATGGCGGTGGCTTGTCCGAAGCGTGCGTAGCGAGGGGCCGGCGGCCGGCCGGGGGATCTTGTGTGGTGGCTTCATTCGGAGGGGGTCGCTGTGGGAGGTGGAGCCGAGGGAGGCACGAGGCCGGCATTCGTGCGCGGAATCTGGGGCGCACAAGCGCGGCGCTGGGTGGCGGAGCGATCGAGGTCCTTTTCTGAGGAATGCAGCTGGATCGGAGCTCGTTTGCGTCCAATCGGTAGAGAAACAATCATCGTGGTGTCTCAAGAAGCTCGAATTCTTGGTTCTTGAGTGGAGCCACAGATCCGGAGAGGAAAAGCATAGCAGATTATAGATCTGAAAGCTGAAGACTTGGATCGAAGCGGCACGGAAAGATTAGAACTTTTGTGCTCTCAAGGTGAGTTGCTTTTTCTGTTTTGTTTTTTCTTTGTAGTATGAGAATTGAAGGACGAGAAGGTGAGTTTGGGACTGAGATTTGAGTAGGGTTCTTTAACCGAGCAAGTTTAGAGGTTAGAGTTGCTCGTCTTGTTTTCTGTATTTTGCCTTTTTGTGGTTTTGAGGTCGTGGTCGTTCGGCTTTAAAGCTGCGAGGATTAAAGGCGCTGGCTGCTTTTGTGTTTGTATTTTTATGTAGAGGGACTGGCTTCAAAACCGTCCGAATTCGAGGCCTGTTCCGCTGCTGCTGCTGCTGCTGCAGTGCGTACAGGCGGCAGTGCTGATCTCTGTCCGCCTGGGGAGCAAGTAGTGAAAGGATAGAAAGAGAGAGGTAGTGGAGACCAGCGCTTCTCTCTAGATGTTGTTATGATATCGCTGTGGAAAAGCTGAGGCTAAGAGCTGACATCTCCGGCCACCAACGCCCTCTCCAGCGTCCAAAGGTTCTTTCTTTTTCTCTCTGTCTCTCTCTTGTTTGCTATTTCCTTTTTCTCTCTTTTATCCCATCCACCAGTAGTGCAGTGTGAATTCGTCATCAATGCTAAAGGACAGCCCCACCGACTCCTAGAAACCCTAGCCGGAGCCCAGCTCAGCTCCCTGCCACAGTCTCTCCCCTTTACCAAAACGAGATCTTGGGATAAGGACGGAGCGAGCGCGGAGGTGATAAGGACGAGCGCAACCCACCCACCCCGTCTCGGCGAGAGGCATGAAAGCGGGATGGAGATGGAGGAGAACCACGCATGCAACGATCCCGGGTTGGAAACGGCACCGCCATCAGCAGCAGCCAGGCGGCCAAGATAGGCCGCAAGATGCAGCACCATGACGATGACGACGACGATGGAGAAGTGAGGGCGGTGGGGCCACCGCCGCCGAGAGCCGCGTCATGTCTTGGCACCACCCTTCCTCCAGGATCTTTAGAGTGTCTCGGACCTCCGGCGGTAAGGACCGCCACAGCAAGGTGTACACCGCCAAGGGCCTCCGCGACCGGAGGGTCCGCCTCTCGGTCTCCACCGCTATCCAGTTCTACGACCTCCAGGACCGCCTCGGCTACGACCAGCCCAGCAAGGCCATCGAGTGGCTGATCAAAGCCGCTGCTGCCGCAATCGATGAGCTCCCGGTTCTCGACGGCACCTTCCCGGAGGTTCCAAAACCTCATCACCCGAAGAAAGCCACCGCAGGACGAGCCTGATGCGGAGGCGGAGCCCGGCTACAACCAGCAGCAGCATCTTTCGCTCTCCAAGTCCGGCTGCAGCAGCAACTCCGAAACGAGCAAGGGGTCGGTCCTCTCCCTCTCCCGCTCCGAGATCCGTGCCAAGGCGCGTGACCGCGCCCGGGAAGGTGAAGGACAAGGAGAAAGACCGAGACGACGGCCATGTCGCCATCTCTCATCACCAGAATGTGAACCCTTGCCTCAACTCTCAGACCTCCTTCACTGAGCTCCTCACTGGCGGCAGCAGCACCAATGGCGCTGACGTCGCCACCGCACAGGCGAATTCCAGCGTTAATTGTCTCCAGAAGCAAATGCAGCACCTGCCGGCTGTCACCACGACTGCCGACTACTTCAGCCAAGCAGGTCTCTTCCCCAGGCACAGAAGTCCCACCAGCTGCCATCAGGGTTCTCATCCCAAGCCCACTTTGGGAACAGCTCTCCCATGGGAATGGCGCCGCTCAACATTGCCGCCACAGCAGCGGAGCAGGAGACCATCCGGAGATGCAGCAGTTCTATTTCCTGCAGGACCATCTCATGCCCGCCTCAGCCATGCCACCGGGCCGGGAGACTATAACCTCAACTTCCCCATCTCTCCAGGTCTTGCATGTTTCAACAGGGGGACCCTTCAGTCCAATTCACCTTCTCAGTTGCCTCACCACCACCTCCAGAGGCTCTCTTCTCCGGTAGACGGATCGAACCTGCCCTTGTTCTTAGTTCTGCTGCTTCAGCTGCGGCTGCCACCTCCACGGAGAACCAGTTCTCTGCTGGATTTGATGGCCGCCTGCAACTCTGCTATGGGGATGGCTACCGGCATTCGGACCTGAAGGGAAGGGAAGAACTGAGACCTCCTGTGCACCTTCTCCTCGCTGGTACGAGGCTTCACCTGTTAGCTATAGCTTCCTCGATGATGAATGCTTGCCCTTTTTCTGCAAAATGGACTGTTAGCGAATAGTTTAATTGATAGCACTTGTCTGCTTTCAATTTAGTCTAGGTTTCTTGGAGTGCTTTTTGGCTTTTTGTGTTTTATCGTTCCTTTATCAAGATTCTCATTTTGGGTTGCCGTTGGGCATATATTTGTTTTTCTCGAGGGTGCATGTCTTTGATTCCCTAGCTTTTCTAACTGAATGAGTGATGTCCACTACCGGTAATCACCTCACCTTAGTTTGTTCATTAGAACAGGTGTCAAATAGCCCGTGCAAGTAGCCTTTCTATACGGAAAATGCCGAAGAAACAGTCGTCATATGTGTAAACTATGCTACCCCAAAAATTTTAAATAAAAATCACATTTAATACTTTGATTTTTTTTTTTTTTACTGAGGTCACAGTATGAAGTTAATGTGACCGTTGCATGATATAATATGTAAAATTATTTGAACAACAAAAAAAGGGAAATTGAATAATTGTTGATATTTTACATATGATATGGGTCTGTTCAAATTATTTAATGCTATCTGACTGTGGTGGTTTGCATTAATTGAATGTAGCTGTGTTTTGAGCCACCGAGGCAAATGGTGATGTCCCCTACTTAGGTGGTCTTAAATAATATCCCTCACCACTAGGATGTCTAAGAGTCCATGTAAAAAAAGAAAAAAAGGAAATGCAAAGAATTTAGTACTAAGTTTGGGGAATCTAATTGAAATCTTTGGATGAAGATAGTTTTGAGAAACAAAAATGATAATTTCCTACTGCATTTATTAGCCATTTGTGTATGTCTAATGATGAAATAAGATTTATTTGAAGAATTCGTAATTCCTAAAGTATCTCTAACTCTCTCTCTCTCTCCATTCTTTTATTCTGTCAGCTGCCCTGAACTTCTCTTTCCCTCTCTTTTCTCTTAGGAAGTTGCTCCTGAAAGAGTTGACTGCTCGTCTTTCCTATTTTAATTTTCTACTTCTTGCATGAACAAACAAAGATTTCATGTGTATGGTGATATGCTTGATCTTCGAATCTTGGTTCAGATAAAAGTGAGCTTTATAAGATGTTTGGAAATCAAAAGAACACTATGTTCTTTGCAAGTAGGTCAGGAAATTGTTTTTGTGGCTACTCCTGTCTACATATTGTAATTCACGGAAAAGTTAATTTGAGTGGATTTCTACTAATGATGGTTCAACTTTGCAACTTTTGTTTAAAGTAGGATCTAACAGTCACTCGAGAGCAATGTGTGACCATAAAATTCCTTCTTAAATCTACTTCAGGAAATTTTTAGGAAGCAGCAGCGATGGATCAATAGGTGCTTACCTTTCCAATTTTTTCAAACATAATAGACAACCACCAAATTCCTTTATAGATCTCCTATGTTGGATCTCTACGTGGACCTAGTTAAGGTAATAAAGTACTTGCTTGAGCAGTTTGTTATTTTACAAGTAGGCATTGTGCAATGCAATCGACAGGGCCATGGATTGGATCAAATGGCCCTTATGAATTGTGTGTGCCTCTAAACTCTTGTACAGAGTGATTAATAGGGGCCTTTGGATCTAGTCCACATATCCCATGGCATGTATCTCATGGTTCCTACTTTGGCAGATACTTTCAAACTAAACATGATAAAAAGAAAGGAGCTTCTTGAAGGTGAGGCTTTGCACCAGCAGCCTTAAAAAATGGATGTGGCAGTTTTGTTCATCTTATTGTTTGGAAGAAGGGTGTCAATGCGGCAGTTAACGATTAGCTATCGAGCTATCTGCCCAGCATTCCTTATGGTCTTAATTTTGGTTTCTTTAATTACTAGGAATTATCTTACCATTCGAGTTTTTCAACATCTTTTTCACTTGGGGCTGTATCTTTAGATGTGGCCTTTTTGATAGTTAAGCTTGATTCTTTTTGGAGTTCCAATCATCTTGATCTGCAAAACAGTCACTCCGACCATTAGGCTTAGCACCTATTAAGAATACAGTTTGTTGTTTTCCAACAAGAAACTCACACAGATTCAAATCTTAGTAGCTGAAATCTTTTATATGAATTGCCTATCATGTTTCTAACCGCTTCAAAATCTTGGTCCTTGCACCCACTCCTCAGGCATTGTTTCCCCTAAATTTTTAACAGCTTTGCTTCCTCTTCACCAAAGATGAATTTGCTCCTATATCTCCGCTCAAATCAAGTAACTAAGCTTCAAACTTTGTTTGAAAACTAGGTTTCTTTTTGCATTTTTATTTTTTTGATGGGGATGAACAAGTTCGAATTTTGGCAAGTCTAGTTCAACTTTGAAAATTTTTTCCCAAGAAAGGAAAAAAAATGAATTTATACTGAGAATGCTGGATATTTTTCGAGGATGTATTTTATCCATTGTAATGATTTGATACTTTTTATAGTCCCAAAGAATTATTAAAGTAAAGCCCAAAAGACTATACAACTAAGAAAACTATACAATATGATTTGAAGATTATAATGTATAATTTAGCAAAAAATCTTATGCACCATATGTTTTATGTTGCATGCTGACTGGTCGAATTGTGATTCTACTGAAGAGTAAGCAAGTTTTATGGATTTTATAACAATAATCTTCTGAACAAGTATGTGTACCTTAAATATTTTGCAAATCAACATTCACATACCTTCCAATCTACTTAAAACTTGCAATATTGCAATTTAATCTGGTGAAAATGCTTTCTAGAGGCTGAATTTATCACTTGTGAGCGAGCTTTAGCTCAAAAAATGAGAGTAAAATAAACATAAGGCTTTCTGTATTATACTTGTTAGTTTTGACTAGAACTTTTCATTGATGCTAAATTTCAATGACAACTGACATGAACTGCTAAAATTATTAAAGCTGAGATATTTTCAGGTTGGTCTTGGCCAAAACGTTTCAATCCTGACCAAAACTTTAAAGCTTGATTCAAACATGAATATAGAACACTTATGGGCACCTGTTTTGTGAGTCAATATCTGTATAACTGACATGCTAAACAGATTGCTGTTGGACAAAAAAATTGCAGTTTCTGTGTAGAGATATGGTTTAGAAGACTATCTGTTTTGGACAAACCAAATGGAAGCAATAGTGATGGAAAGGTATGAGAGGATAGAGTCCAATTTTGATGTGTATGTCAGAGGTTGAGTCACATGTGAAAGCCTACAATGTATGCTAAATGATTGTGGTAGGTGGAGAGGATATCATGATCTCAAATCTTGGAGGCTGGAGTTCTTGGGTGTTGTATTCAAAATATTAATTCTGACCATGAGTTTTGGAAGTCAAGGAATGTCATGTAAGAGTAGCGTGGAAGTCCATGAGTCTAATTAAATGTTAGTTCGAAGAGTGTGCAAGCTGTGCAAGAGTTAAATTGTGGAAGATGAAGTGTATATGTAATCAACATTGTGAAAGAAGGGTTGCAACAAGTCTATATAAGGATGAACTTGGTTGTGCGCTGATGCATGAAATGGTGGATGAAGGATCCATTAATCAACTTTATGAAAGTCAGAAGTGTCATGACAAGGCTATATAAGGGGGACATGGATGTCTGCAGAAAGGAGAGCAAATCAAGGTATAAGATTAGTCTGAAGTTTTGGGCTCGATGTTTAAACATGTTCAAGATGTTGATGTACTTCTGTTTGTCTCAGTGTATTTTGGAATTTTTCTTCTTTTAAATTATATGCATGAGAGATTCCAGAATATATAAGAGCATAACTTCCATGCATGCTTAATTCTAACATCAGATGGGTACCAAGAAGACTTCATCAGCAAAATTTGGTGGTTGAGACTGCAATGCATTGTATGGGTGCTGATAACACTTTCTGAAATGGAAGAGGCACCTGAGCTGGATTTGCAATTAAAACTTGGAATGTTATTGGAGAGGAAACAGAGTGAAAGGGCATAAAAGATCGTGGAGAACCTATGAAATCCCTAAAACCCTTTACTTCTTCCATGCTGTTCTACAGTTTTTGTAAAATTAAATGTTGAATTGTCTTAAAATTACACACATATGTGTGTTAACCATATGGATCAGACAAATATAGTAGAAAGTTCAAGTTAGCTGATTCTCTCATTTAGATTTTTTTTAAAAAAACGTAATCCACTTGCCAAAGAATCAATGACTTTACCCATACTTGATCACTTAGTGTGATAGCTTATTATGCTTTTCTTTTCCAATATTTAAACCAATGTTCTGCTATTTACCTTGTAAAATATCATCCTAGCATGAGCCACTTAAATTTAAAAAAATGGAAAGTCATCTTTTCTAAATGTTGAACATGAGTGACTCATTTAAGCTTTTGGGTGAACCCAAAATCTATATAATGAGGAAGGATGAAGGAACGGATAATGAAGGTAGTGAATTTTAAATGATGAACACAAACTTGAACTAAACAACCAACCTTGTAATTTAGGTTCCTATGAACTTGACAACCATAGGCATTCTAAATTAAATCTACCTTGTTTTCATGTAAGGATCCTGATTGGGATTTGAAGCAAATGGAGTTCACTGGGAACCTGAACATAACATGAAAGAGGCATTGTACACATTTAATTCTATCTGGTAAATTGCGGTGGCCAATCAGCAAAATATTTGCTATTTAGCCTATCATTAGAAACATGCCCCTTCGCCTTATGCGTGGGTGGTTTTGTCTGTCTCTCTCATATGTAGCATGAAGGATGTCTATGACATCCTCATAGACAACATCACCAATTATATGCTTGAAGTTGAAATTTGTCAATAATGTTAGGTTGGCCTGCCATAAAATTGAAAAGACTTCTCATTGGCCTTCCAACAGCGATCAACATTGCTTTGCACAATTTGAAAGAAGATGCTTGATTATGCATACACATGAGATTTTTTAGTTGTCTTGTTGCATCCTTATTACAATTCTTTCCATCCGTGTCATCCTTTTGAATGGTAGATGGATCTTTGTTGTCCTAGCAAGCAATTGTGGATCACAAGTGACTCTCAATCATTGCAGTGCTTGCTTCTAGAAGCAATTAGGTGCTTAGGGCCAGTTATGTTAGTCTTGTGATAGATTCTTGCCCCTGACACAAGTATTTGTTGCCGCAAACATTGCAGCTTTTTGCAAAATTCTCATGTTAGCACCCTTTAAATCCTTATACAAGTAGATATTTTTTTGTAACTTTTCATCCTCAATACACAAGGATTGTTGAACCAGGGAGTTGTACTGACCAACTACCAATTTGGTACATTATGTACTGTACCAATTTGAAGCATATCGAAATCGAGGGAGGAGGGGGAGGAGGGGGGGGGGGGAGGAGGGAGGAGAGAGAGGAGGAGGA
>KE505328.1:89144-104715 GCA_000441515.1 Elaeis oleifera | reverse complement strand
ATATATATATATATATATATATATATATCCCATAATGTCCACCAAGATGTGTACATTTAAATTATCTGTACCAGGTTATTACTTTATTTGAATTTCCTTAAATGATAATCTACTACAGCTGTATTAACTTGTATGCAATTGAGAATTGCAGGAACTGAAGACAGCAACCATGGTGAACTCAAGTCCTTTGCAAACTGGTCATCTGAAATATGATATTATTCATATTAATGGTGTTAGTGTAACAATCATTGCTGTTATATTTATCTTCCTTGCTGTTCTCAGGAATTCCATTTTGTCATTCATGAGTTGGATGATTTTATCTGTATGGTTCTAGGTTTAGACCTCATTATCAGAACCATAAACATTTTCTTAAATTTTATTGCTGTCTTGAGTTCATCAAGCTGTAGATTTGAGATCTTTGAAGCAAACAGAATCGGCTGAGGGTTTGTTTGTTCATGTTGCTCTAAAACCTTGCTGTAAATGATTTTTTGGCTATACCAATGGCGAGACCCGAACAGGATGTTAAATGTGGCAGTTGTACTAGTGGATAATGATGCCCTGAAGAATGTTCATTGTCTGTGTTTTTGGAGACGTTGTTCCTGAAGACTTTGGTTTGCTAAATGGCGCTGTACTCTATCCAGGCAAGTGTTTAGATGCCAAGCCCTCCTGGAAGTTTGGAATTTGGCTGGTGGTCCATTACACTACTGCCTGCAATTTTGGAGAAAACGTTCCATTTGCTGTCTTTTCGGATGATGTTGAATAACCGTTTCCTAATTAAATTGAGTTGTGCGAGTTTTACTTAAAATAAGTTAAGAGATCACAGCTTGGTTAACATGGATTGCATGCGCATGTTTGGTTCAAGTGCTCTCTTTACAGAATGTTTGCCGGTTATGCAATCACATACCAGTTTAATGATACGATGATTGCCAGCTGGACCTCCCTTAGCAATTGAGTTAAATCAATTGGGTGCATAGTTTGTTGAACTTATTATTTCCGTGCATCTGGAACCCAAGGTTCTGAGTAAACAGTTGCAAAGGACCCCTTCGAGGCTGGCCTTAAGGGCTGACTTTATCTATATAGAGGTGAATTGTTAAGGCGGTTGGATGGATTCAGAGATAGGAGGTGGCAAGCAGGACATTTGGAGGATGACAAGGGAGAGTAGTTCTTATGTTAGGCACGTCTATCGAAAACCGAATAAAGCTGTGGATTAGATGGTTTCTTCGCGGCAGAGCATTGTGGTGAAGTGCTCTTGACCGAGTTGGCAGCAGTTCCATGATATTTTATATTTTGGATGTACTTATATTAGATTAGTCCTAATAATAAAGTAATGTGTTAGTTGATTATTATAATGATTATAATGGCCACTCGTTTAAAAACTTTAATGTTTAATAATAATTATTACAGAAGATGCTAGAACATAGTAATATTATCCTCTTCAATTTTACTAATAAAAATTATATTGACTGCAAAATCAATTTGGAGGAAATTTAATAAAAACTAATTTTAAATTAGAAGTTTTATTTAGGGAAAGGAACAGGTGAAAATGATGATTTATTTATGTCATAATGGACGATAATAATAGAAAAAAATGTACTATAAGAGCTGTTATTTTTTCTCTTTGTTATTATATAAACAATATAACTGGAGTTGGCCGAACTATCTTAATGGCCGTTACAATGGTTATAACATTGTCTTCTGAAAAATTCTCTGGAACTGCTAGTCTGTGGTTTCTGTCTAAAGTCCAAAGCTTCGGGTCACTTCCCATTTTAGCATCCTTGGCAAATTGGGGCGATCACGTTGCCAAGTTGAAATAGCAACTAATGATGAACAACTGATATTTGGCAACAGCAACTAGTGATGCAAAAGTGATGAAAACCACATCGCAGAGCGACTCGGGTACATCCCAGAGTTAATTATCTGGAAAAATCAAGCGATGGTAGAAACAAATAAAGCAGTGCAAACCAAATTATAGATCAGAAAAAGATAAGTCTGGATATTAAGGTAGTCTAAGATCAGACTAAGCCTCATCTTTGTTAATTATTACATATTTTTTGCACGCAAGCTCGTCTGCAATACTCCTGAGATCCAAGCTTTCAATAAGATTCCCGAATTATTAAAGTCAAAATAAGACGAAGGGAACCAAACACAAGCGTAATACCAGCCACTGTATCGGACGCTTCGCATGCAAAATAAGACCAGAAAGCATATTTTCTATTGATTGTCAAGGGTAGGTACCTCGACACATCGACTTTGTCTGAAGCTTCCTCTGACAGGAGGGAGACCCCTGCGTCCAATGGCACTCCAAAATAGAAGCTTTCTTTGACAGCGAGGAGACCCCTGCATCCAATAATGGCACACCAAAAGAGAATCTCAATTACTAGCGTGATGCCACCAATTTCTTAAATGAAAAAAAGCCGCCACCAAAATGGGAAAAGAACCACCACGAGGAGATCCCCGGATAGCATCTGGAGTACTCATCTAAATCAGTAGTCTCTCATATGTCAACTTATCCAAATAATTCCATCCCGAAGCATTGAAAGAAACCACAGCCAGCAGAAATGTAACAATTACACCCACAAATCTATTTACTGGTTTATAAAGCAAATGTAATGTTGCTGAGATATCAAATCGAACAGACAACTAGGATCAGCAAGCTTGCAAATTTATAGGTCATGTATTAGTTCTGTGCGCTGGTGACAACCCAAAATTCAGACTGCTTGTACATGAGGATACAACAACACAGACAATTTATGAAAAATTACAATTTGGTACAAGTTCGACCGCAGAATAACCGATAGATTGACCAGTGCAATTATGCTAATGCACCAAATACAACATATATGTCCGCTAAAGACCATATCCAGAAGGTACCATATTGACATTTTAAGGAACGGTGGGGTGGGAATAGAGACTGCTCTAATTGCCCCTATATATTCTTAAAGATGGGGCCAAAAAACAAGAGCATGCTACATGTCAGTTCATGAAGGTGATGTTGCAGCTCATCATCATTGCAGCAGAAAGATGTGAGTAATCGCTCTGTGGAAGCATTGGGTACAAACAGATTTGAATCTTTCATCTGTCTTCTCCATAGAACATCTAAAACCCTGAAAATTCGAATGATAAAATGGGTAAGCTACTCAAGCTTAACAGGAAAAATTGCTTATGAACCCTAAACATATCAGGCAGAAAGAGAATAGAACACAGTATATAAAATTGAAATTCTTGCACTCTATGATTTTTATTTAAAAAATAACATAAAAAAATGCACTCACTGTACATTGACCATCATCAGAAACAAGTAGAAAAATAGCTCAAAACAGAAAATAGAATATCCAAATTTCGCATATCATTAAAGACAATAATAAGATAGAATATCAACAAGTAGTAAGAAAGTTTCAACTTCCGTTTGTAGGTAGATGAGGGCAGCATAGCCACATAGGCAATTCGACTTAGGGTACCCCTTCCAAGTTCCAACCTTGATGAAGGGGGAACTTGATGCTAGATATGGCAAAACCATGGAGAAACTTTACCAGCACGCCACCTATAGTAGCTTCATTAAGTTTTGATGAAAAAGACCGTCCCAGTGCTGTGCTCAACACTTACACTGTCGATACTAGAGCGAATTTGACACTGATACAACCAAATCTTCATATAGAGAAAATTAATCATTGTTTTATGAAGACCATTGAACGTATTTTAAGAAGGAAATATGGTAGTGCAAGAATTTATGGCTGCTAAAGGTAAAGCTAAGCATGATGAATTATGGTAGCACTTATGTAGAGGGAATGTAGTCCTCTAGGAGCTTGTTTGAATGTTCCTACAGGCTTGAGCTGAAAATCCTCCAGGAATTGGACTTGTCGGCCCATCTAGCTTGCATCTTTAAGGTTCTGTCCAAATCCCAGTCCAATCCCAGCCTTTGGGCTGCAGGAAGAAAAAAAAGACCTATGGAGGTCTTTTTTATTCAGACAGGATTTGGGCTGGGAGGTGTTTGGTTGATAAAGCCATGCTTAAATGGGCACCCCAATCCACAAATCCTATAAGATTTTCAGCCCAATCCTGTAGGAAAATTCAAGCAGGCCCTAAGCATCATCCCCATCCATTTAATAATATGCGGTACTATAGCATAACTTGAAAGTTGAATAAATTAGAACTTATATAATTCACCATTTATGTGCTTCTATAGGTTCCAAAATATTCTGTCATCCCGCTCAAATAGGGCTAAAATATATGTACCAAATTCTTTTTATGCCAAACTTTTGCATAACACAGTTTATTCCAGATAATCTTCAATTGCGAAACTGTGATTCTGTGAAGAATTACATGCATTTCAAGGAATGAAAGAAGTCAGTAGAGCCTAAGATTTCTTTTCCGGCACAAGTAAATCAGCAGTTCAATAATCAATTCCCCGGAAAATCATATCACCATAAACCTCCTCCCAAGGGGAGGAAAAAAAGGAACACAATTAAAAGCAACAAATTAATAATATACAGCATATAATTAAATTTCACCCCAATGGCCTCAAGAGGATATCACATCCTACCAGGCCCTCAGCATATGGAAATAACAATCAACCCCAAACAGAATTCTCATACATTTCCACATCCCATCTCCTTCACCTTCATCCGATCTTCTTCTCATCATGGCGGAACAAATGAAACAAACATTTAAAATCACACAGTATCACAGAGTGCTCGCTAACCTACAAATTGTTGCCATATAACATAAGATGGAGACTTCCCATCTCCACAAGAAGCTAATTGTTCATCCCACTTAATCAAAGAAGAAGAAGTTGTAATTTACCTTTGGGGGATGGATTTTCTGGGCGGCATGTTCCAAGATCAGAAGGAATTCATCTCCAGGCAGTAATTTCTCCTCTTCACGAGCAACTTAGCCGCGGTCCTGTATGGCTCTTCAAAGGCATTCGAGACCCAGCATCCATCAGAGGACCCAATACCACCACCACCACCACCGTCACCCGGTGTCTCGCTCGGCCGAATGGCCACCAGTGTTGCTCCCTCGAGGACCACCCACCGGGCAGTTCCAGGTGGGGGCGTACCAGAGCCGCATGCTGAGGGCCGGCACGAGCGTCCGCTGCAACGTCCCCGACGGTGAGACCGGCTTCACCCGCAGATCCCGCAGCTGCCCCTTGTTCATGGTTAGCACCCCCTGTCCATCGGCGTCTGTGAGATCCAAGCTCTCCAGCGTCTCGTGGTCGGCGATGATCTGCTGCAGGAGATAATGGCGGGCGGAGGCGGCGATGAGGGAGCTGATTGTCCACACCACCCTAAGCTTCAAGCTTCCATTGGTGTAGAAGGACTCCGGGATGGTCCCGCTGTCATCTCCGCCGCAGGCATCCTGGAAGCTAGGGTTAGGGTCAGGGTTGGAAGATTTCGGGGAGAGGGGGGGGGACGACGAGGAGAGGACAGAGGCGGCGCCGAGGATGACACAGGTGTCGAGGGTGGAGCCGAAGTCGGCCTTCCACTTGAGGAAGATGCCGTCTTCGACACGGAGCTCGCCGGCGGGAGCTCTATCCGTAGGCGGCGGATCTCCTTGAAGTTCTTCAGGACCTCGGTCGGGGAGTGGTGGGAGACCTCAGAGGAGGAGGAAGACGAAGAAGACGACAAAGAGGAGCCCGAGGATCTCCGGGAAGCGGCGGAGGCGGCGGGGGAGAGGATTTGGCCGAGAGCCTGGAGGGCTTGACAAGGCTGCCAAAGACGAGGCGGGCAAGATGAGAGAAGACGCCACGGCCCTTATCCGGGCCGGCGCCTCCGCCGCCGCATCCGGGGCGGCGGAGGAGGATGGGCCAGGGTCGTCGGAGATGACGCAGTCAACGTGGACGACGACGTAGTCGACGAGAGGGACAAGAGAATGGAAGCGGCGGCAGACAACACAGCACCGGCCGAGGGCCTTGACATCCCGATCCGATTGAAGACGTCGAGGAGCAACGCGTCCGGCAACCGGTCGAAGTGATCGATCCCCTCCGCCTCCTCCTCTGGCTCCCGATCACCGCGCCCCGGCGGCGACCCTTCCAGATCCAACTCTTCCCGGACGGCGGACGACGCCATTCGATTCCAATACCGCGTTAAATACCAATAGATATCGAAGCAAGCAGAGAAGAAGAGCGTAGAAACCCGAGAATGGCAACACTTCTGTGGATCCAAGGATAAAATCCAATTTTTTTTTTTTGGGGGGGGTGGGTTGGCGGGGGAGGAGAAACTGTAACCCTAACCCTAACTCCAACTCCAAAGAAGTGCGGAGAAGAGGAGGAACCGATTGGGGGGTTTCTACAGCACGAATTGTGGAGCGAGATAAAAGTGGAGAGGGGGACGAGATGGAGACATGGCTTAAGGCAGTGGTGACGAGGAAGACGGAGACAAGACGCGGTAGAGAGGAGAGGAACCCTAACCTAATTTAGTTATTAATTGTTTTTAATATTTATTTATGTTATTAAATAAAAAAGAGGAAAAGAAATGGGATTTGGATTATTTCGGCAGGCTAGGGAGACCGATAGGGTGGTGGGATGAGAAAAGAGGCATCCTTTCTCCGGCTTTATTTATTTATTTTTAATTAAATTTTCTATTTATCTGGAATGGATTTTGTCTGTCTTTTTCTTAATTTTATTTTATTATTTGAATTTTTTTGGTGTAAAGGCCGATGATGCAAGAGGAAGGCAGATGGAGAAGGACGGAATCCGCGGGAAGTGGGCCGAGTATTTGCAATATTTAAATAATTTATAATTAAAAATTTAATAAGGTCCTAAATTTATATATATAGTTCTTCCATGGATTCCAATCAATTTTTGATATCAAAAAGTTGTGTTGGATGCCCATCAGTGATGGTACATTGGTGATATGTTGCATACAATCAGAATATTTTTTTATGATATGATATATCAATAGTGATAAAAAAAATTATTACCCATAGATCGGATCAACGATTCTTCTGATTTCTACTTTCAAATTTTTTATTATTTTATTTTCTTTAAAGCAAAACTAAAGCATCTTTTAATAAATTCATTTTTATTTTTTTTTAGTAAGAGCAAATTTGCACTATCAAATATTATCATAAAAATCAATGATACCTTCCTATATTTTTTCTATTTTAAAATATAAATATTTTTAATAAATTTATATATATTTTTTCTCTAATAGGAACAAAATTTTCTATTAATTTTCAAAACTTGCAACGTCATTCTTGCACACTTACAAGCTAAAGTGGGTGTGCCAGCAAAATAGAAACGAAGGAGTGACAATGAATGGCTACTTGCCGGCTGCACCGTCCTTAGAATATACTCAATTGCCCAACGACTCTTATCTCTTCATGAGCTCCATTTGTATCACATCAAACAAAGTGGCCCCTCTGTGCATGACAGTTAGTTTAAATGTTGTTGTAATCAAGTCCATTTAGCTTTCCTCTTTCTATGACTTTTGGTGTCTTTTGGATTGTCTAACATGGCTCTTTCTTTTCCATTGCCAATTTCTTTCTAGTTATTGGTCCTGCAAAACGAACAAAACAGATTAGGTATATTGAATTATTGTGCAAGTTATACTTTTTGCTCATCCATGAGGGTCATTAATGCAAGTAACCTAGCTTTTATGGAGAAATCATACGATTGTATGTGAATTTATTTGCTACAGTGATCACAATTAATTACTATAATTATAACTATTATAGTCACCAAGTGCATGATTTAGAAAAGGAAAGGAAAAGGGATTTGGTCAAAAGCCATGCATAAGAAGAGAGAAAAATTTTGAAGCCGGCACCGCCTGGTAGAAGATTGAAGTGGAGTAGAGATGCGTCAACGTCATTTCAGGGAGTTTACGTTCGATAATAGTAATAGTAGCGAGCAAAATCTTTATTATTTATAAAGTATTGAATGCTTAATTTCAATTTAGTTATTACTAGATTGGGTGAATGCAACTCCACCAAACAAAGAAATATGCACTTTTATTTCTCATTCATCTTTATAGTATTTCTTTTAATTTTTTTCTTCTTAAGACTAAAATTACATGTCAGCATTAAGTTCCTCTTAAATAAATAAACAAAACACCAAAATAAACAGAGCCCATACATCTCATGCTGACTTTATCAAATTCAAAAATTTATTTGCAAATCCAATCCATTTCTTATAGTTTCACAATTTTTTTACCTGCAACCAACAAATCCTCTCCAATCTAGCTTTTGGGAGTTGCTACATTTCCAAGCAAAAACCAAGTTTAGTTTAGGATTGATTTATTTTAACTTGGCTGTGGCCCTCCCCGTGTAGACCAATTACAGTTGTTTCTTTCCTTCTAATTTCCCATCAATTAATCTAGATGAGTCTAACCTTTTGACTTGGCTGTGGTCCCAATTCTTGATTTCAACTTCAGCAGGTGGGATCATATTTGGATTGGTTTCGGCTCGGGATCAGGTTAATTTCAATTCACTGATAGCATCAATGATCCAAACACCTGATAACATCAGTTCCCTCTAAAATTTTAACTAATATATTCTTTAAATTACTCCATTCCAAACCAACACTGGAAGATGGCTTCTGCTCACAAAGAATGCAAACCTTGATAGGGATTGATGACAAGCACGAATTTAAATCTTGTTTTAATAGACAGGCGAAAATAGAGTTTGGTGCCTACCAATTGATTGGTTCAAATTAGAATCTCTTGGACCCAGCATAATGGCCAGCCTTTGAGAAAGCCAGGTGGTCATTCCTGCCAAGACTACTCTCAATCAATATTATCCTTAACATGAAAAAGGCATAAACTGGATTTCCAAAGGGAATATGGTCCAAAAAAGATAGCATGCCTAGACCATTGGGTTAATGGCCCTGTTGCAACATTTGATTGAGGAGCAGAAGCTGTTCTTTGAGCAGCAGGCTTGGACACTGGAAAAAAGCAAGACCAAAAATGTCTGGAAATCCATTCACTTGGCTACGGTGGACCTTGAAAATACAATAATAGATGGCATCATAAGATCACTAGGATGCCAAACTATATTATATTGTTGATGAGTGAGTCAATTCTCTCGTAGTCATCAATCAGAGACTATCAGAATATAGATTTGGTGACAATTCCATCTCTAGAAAACAAATGCAGCTATATGGTACTCTGATTGAGAGATATAGGCCATGTTCAAAATGACAGGTGAATTGTTATTGCTGTCAGTCTTGATGCTCCCATTGTTTTCAGATGATATAGAGAGGTCCATAACTCTAGCATCAAGACAATACGTTTTTAAAATAGAGTGAAACAAAATGATGAACCTCTCTGACAAGGCTTAAGCAAATTTCTCAACTTGGCTAAAGTAAAAGAGGTGGAGTAAATTAATAGACTGCAATTACAAGGGATAAAATTCTGCTAGCGAATGGAATGATGAAAATGGTGGAGCTATCAAAGTATTATTCAACTATTTTTCAGCTCACATAAGGTGAGAACTGGGATAGAATGTTTATAACATTCAACTTGTCCATTTCTCTTTGCTCTCTCTCTCTCTCTCTCAAAAACAAGAAAAAAAAATGAAGTTAGTTGTCCATATTGGTGGTGTCGTACATTCGCCGCCCACATCTGTCACATGCTTGCTCAACTGGTGGGCTTTCTAGTTTAGGCTTCTGCATCTGCATCTTTGGTAAATCAATCTCAAACACATCATTCAAAGCCTTTGATGCTTCACTGAGCTCCTCCAAACTGGAAAAAAGATCAAAGATAGATGAAAGATAAATAAAATGCTGAACTTCAGAATGTAGGAGAAACTTAGCCTTACAGAACAGAGATGGTTCTTGTCATCAAGTAGTGCATTTATAAATTTAGCGTTGTCTCTTTTTCATAATACAACTGGATAGTTCTAGAAATTAGAATTAAAAAGCCTCACAAAGTTCAGCACCATTGTCAACCGTCAACTAAGTAGTGATTTTTTTTTTTTAAGATGAGGGCATAAAGGAAAGAAAGAAAAATGGCAGATACGAATGAATTCAACAGCAAAAGCATAGGAGGAAATATGTACTCTGAACAGGGTGATGGTCTAGTAGAAACTCACAAATTATCCAGCATAAAATGAACTCAAGGTTTGAATCCTTCTCGGAAGACAAATATAATGTGTGTCACTCTGCATACAACATACAGGCATGCCAGATTGACATGCCAAAGAAAATGCAAAACTCCAGGGAAACTCACTTATCGGTAATAGTGGTTAGCAGTTGAATCTGCCCCTCCATGACTAATCAGTCTATGATATTAGACCAAATGTAAGTTGATAGCATGTATTCACAATGGTGTTGCTAGTTTGCTGCTCCATTTTCTCACTAAACAAGATGGACCCCTCACACATGTCAGCAACTGAAAGGATTCATCAGTCAATTCCTCTCCTATCACATTCGTCAAAATGAATATTCAAGATTAAGCACCATTAGAATGTAGGAGAATTCATCAGTTAGAACATAGCCACAGATTCCAAAAGCTTCAAAAGAAACAAACAGGATCTAAAGTGTAAAAATCATTAAACCATAGCCGACTGGAGGGTTTAAAATAGAAGGAAGACGTCATAAAGCTGCTACCCATTTGTTAAAAAAAGTCAGCTGCTCGCTAACCATAATTTGGTACTTAAAAATCTTATGGAACTGAAGATAGAAGCTTTGACAGTTGCCTACCTTATGGAAAGCGGAGGAGCTAAACGAATTATAGTGTCATGTGTTGGCTTAGCAAGAATGCCCCTCTCCTTTAACTTAATGCATATATCATAAGCAGAAACAGAAGACAGAACTTTGTTGCTCAGGTCTATTGCATTGAGCAACCCTCTTCCTCGGACCTCTTTAATTATTTGGGGGAACTGGTGTTGGACCTTCTTTAACTGATCCCTGAATTCCTGGCCCATTTTGGCAGCCCTGCAGAAAGATCGGATTCAGTTACAATTTTTTTCCCAAATTTATGTTCACTCAAGCTTGTCAATAAAAATTCTACTGTTGTACACAAAAATTGTATTAACAACACAAGACCTTCCCAACATTTTATAGAACTACAGTATAGACTAGGTAAGAGAAACTCATTCCAGAAGTTGTATTAGTAGTTCCAACCTTTTACAAGTTCTAGAGTATGCAGAATATTTTGCATGATTCATAAAAAAATTCATAATAAGAATAATAATGCTGAGGAAATATGGTGATTCACTATATATAGTCAAATCTACCAGTATTAAAGGAGTTCTGCAGTTTATATCTTAGAACTAAATAACCAACAGCGCAGTTCTAGGTATTCGGCAGAAGCCAATCTAGAGGCCCTACTAGTGTTATAACTTGGCGTATTTAAAATGACGACAAAAAGTAAAGACACTGCGCCCCCACAAAACAAACCCAACCTACCAATCTAAATAGGGGTTGATTTATTATTTATTATTTTGGGTGGGGTGGGGGGTCTCTTATCATCCTATCCTCACCTCTGAAAATGAAAGTGTGGTTTATCGACAACCATAGAGGATATTTTGGTCAACTACTGATCTAATTGGCAGACCATGAGGCTCTTCATTCTCTTTTCTTCCTATGCTTTTCTGACCTTAAGAGAATCCTCTTTCACTGGCTGCCCCTTCTATTATATTAAAAGTTGTTCTCTAAGGGACCGCATAATACTGAACATGTAGTTTCACAAAATTTGTCCCTTCAGGGGCTGCTTTTCACTTTAGTTCAAGGCAAGATGCCCAAGGATGTTGTTCCTAACACAACATTAGAGAAACTTTTAGATTGATTTGACTTCCACCTTCTTATGCATTTGCTGTCCCTTGATTTTGTGAGTAAACTAGCATAACTACTTGCTGATTCCCCTCAACTTTCTGGATTCCTTTTTACAACATTTTGCACAATGTACCTGGAATTCATTGTTTGTATCCTGTGGTATGAACATTTTTCTTCAAGCTACGGCGAGGACTATGAATGCATGTGGCTACAGGTTGCTTGAGGACAAAAAAAAGTTCATCTATCCCACCCAATCAAATATCGAGAGTTGTTCGCGAGTAACACTGTGTAAAAGGGCTTTTGTGAACATTCATGCGGATTCCACCTTAAATTGGGATTTGATGTTTCTCTTGATATGATTTATGCATCTAAGGTTAACTAATGAATCTACAAGAATTGTTTCTTTTAATTTATTTTTGGATTGAAACTTCACCTGGAAGAGATGAATTGAGCACTACTCCAGTAGTCACACCTGCTGCTAAATGATGGATGTTCTGGGTTCAAAACTTAGGAGGTGTGTCCCCCAAGTGCTTGGACCTAGGTAAATCCAGCAGGTGGCTCTTCCTCCCTTCCCTTAAAAAGGAACAATCTCCAACATAAAATTAACCAGCCTACATGTTTTGGATTAATGGCCATCCAAAGCACAACATGCTGAAATGTGTATGCGCCGATCTCTGTCCATTTTGGATGAACTGTTCTGTGAACTTCTTAGCACACTTAGGGCCTGTTTGGCCAAGCTTTTGGGGAAAAAGAAGCTGCTTATTTTCAAAAAATACTTATTTGAAAAACAAGATGTTTGGCCAAGCCAAGCTTATTTAAAAATAATCTGCTTCTGAGTGGTAGTAGAAGCAGTTTTTCTACTGCAAGGAGGAAGCAGAAAATTGGAACTTCTCCTTGGAAGCGGAAGCAGAAGCAGACAATTAATTTTTTAAGATAAAATATCCTTACTCAAAATCATTATTACCATAACTACCCCTATTATTTTCATCTAATCCTCCCATTATTTACCATAAATACATGCCCTTTTTCATAATTTGACAGTCAAAAGCATTTTTTTTGAAAGATTTGCCAAATACAAACTGCTTCTTAAATACTGATAAAAACGCTTATCAAATGATTTTGCCAAACACAAACTACTTCTCTCTCGCAACACTTCTTCTGAAACTCCATTTGAAAAGAAGTGATTTCAAAATAAGCTGATTTTCACAGCTTGGCCAAACAGGCCCTTAATCATGTAAATACTTTATGAGAAAAAATTCAATGGCACAAATTATTTATCAAACGAAAACAGAAACAAAATTACTGATGCATCTCATTAGCTGGCATGCTGAACACAGTTTAAGAAGTCACAACATACATAGTAAAGGAAGAAGGAAGGAACATGCATCAGATTTTTATACAATGTTGTGTACAGAAAAAATTTGAACTGCAATTTTCCAGGTTCTTGATTTTCCCAGAGACATTGTAAAGATTAAATATATCTTAGATAATATAACTGGCAATCAAAACAAGAATATCTTTTCAGCAGCCCAGAAGAATGCATACCAAATATTTTGTTCTTTCCTTAAAATGACAATGTTCTGTAAATAAGAATATTCATAATTAAGACACATCACAAAAATGCACAATGCTGAGACTCATTTAAGCAAATACAGTACCTCTCAATTAGTCCTTCATCTTTGATTACTTCAAGTGCAGCAATTGCCACCGCACTAGCCAAAGGATTCCCGCCAAATGTGCTGCCAAAATTTAACATAAGAAATATAAGCTCTAGCAATATTTCATAATAAATTAACAGAGAAATAGGCCATAATGATGCAAAGCATATTTTTTAGGTAGATGAGTAGATCATCCAAGAGATGAACGACAATCAAGGAAACTGTTGCAGTAAGTGTGATGGCAACATTCACTTATTAGAATTTCATTATTCCGTTGTTTTTCCCACAAGGGTTTGACAATCCATAATTCACAATTAGGATTGAGTTGGAAAAAGGGTGGAGAATGGATATAGTGTAGCTCGTAGAAATAGGTAAGAGCTATAAGAGTGGTTACCTTCCATGTTCTCCTGGCCTGATACATAGCATGACATCCTTGTCAGAAAGAACTGCACTAACAGGTATCACTCCAGCACCTAAAGCTTTGCCAAGGATCTGGTTATACATGAATAACTGATGTTAAAAACTGATGCAATGTGATGGGGTGAGCTTTCAAATGGCAGCCAAGATAACTATGGATATTCTTGAGATAGAAAGAGGCATGTGATCATATCAGAAAACTGGCAGGTGCTTTCTGACATAAAAGAACAAAGAACCCATGCTCAGATGCATTTTCATGTGTTCGTATCACCACAGCAAAGTAATGGATTTTCAGCCTGGAATATAGACAGGTGATCATAAACTACAGACAAGAACCTACCACAACATCAGGTCGAACATCTTCCCAATCACATGCCAGCAGCTTTCCAGTGCGGGCTATGCCAGTTTGAATTTCATCAGCAATCATCAGAATGTTGTGTCTAGAGCATAGTTCTCTGACAGCTTTCAAATAACCATTTGGTGGTATTATAACCTGGGAGAGGTGCACAGAAAGTTGATAGAAAATAATTGAACAATGCATGACATTAATAATCATGAAAGAGAAACAGAAGAAGATCCTTGGCTAGAAACGATGCTTCCTAAATATTAATAAAGATCTGTTTTGAAATGCAAACAAAGACATCCATGTACTGTTGCAGTTTATGACAGTCCAAATTAAGACTTGAGAGCTCAAAACGAAGCAACATCCTTTTAACTATGAATTCAACCTAGATGAGTAAAAGGTGTCCACTTATTTTGTAGGAAGTGGCTTGCAGTAGTATCCACAAGGTCAACTATAAAAGATTTGAAACTTTTCGTGCGTTAGCACAAAAAGGAGAAAGTTTCTTAGAAGTTCCCGGAAGGAAAACTAGAATTTGAACAAATCTGGGAAAGCTAAAAATAAGTTGCATAAACTGGGGGAAAAAATATCATGGGTCCAGTATACTGGTGATCTCAGAACTTGAAAACTAAATGATTCAATAGGTAGTCATGAAACCATTTTAGAATCCAAAATTCAGTGTGATACATGGAAGCTAATAAAATCATCAAATAGATCTGCAAGGGTTAAGTTGATAAGACCAAAATAGTAAAATAATGGAAATAAAAAGCAAGATCACCCACGAAGGCAGAATTGCCCTCACCAAACAAAGACCTATAGGAACCAAGATTTGAAAAACTGATCATACTGCGATAGATACAGCCCTCTGTGATGGTATGTACCATGATGTATTGCCCTATATCAGTGAATCAAAGGCAGATACAAAGGCATATTATACCGAAACATAACTGCTATGCCCATATATCACAGTATTTCAAACATTGGTTGGAACCAAAAATTGAAAATTGATGCAGCCTGAAGGATTCAAACACTAGAAGGCTACTTAGATAACAGAAATGAATCATCTAAATCATCTGATGGTGCACTGTACTGGATATTACCATAAGCAAGTTGAGTTGAAAAGGAATCATAAAGTTCTGGGGGTATTTCTCATGTCATCAAAACTTTCTGACAAGTATCCTGCCAGTTTCCATGGTCTGACATCAGCCAGATATTGGCCTGCACCCAAGTTGAAAAGAAGTACGACTAAACTGATGGCTAGCTTTTAGTCACCCAATCCTTTTGGCAACCAGATTGCCATCATAATAAGCACATAACAGCCATATACCTTTGCAAACTTGTTCAATCTCAATTTTCTTTTGCTTTATTGTCTAGTTCTAGTCATGCTCTTGAGGTCCCACAGATTCCTAGTAAAATAACAGCTCTAGAATATTATAAATATCTGTT
>KE505328.1:69335-83743 GCA_000441515.1 Elaeis oleifera | reverse complement strand
CTTCTCCGACGCCGGCGGATTTTTTGCACCAACAATATCTATGCACACTCCTAGTTTTTTGTAGCAATCAATAATATATTGCTTTGAGTTCTCGTTTTTTTGCATGGCCTGATATTGTGTGAGAAACCCACGATGCAACACTGCAGAGTCAAGAGGAGGAGCTTGGTAGAATGTCGGGCAGTTTCACTCGAGGCCCCCTTCAGACCAAAGTTGCACCATCAAAGGTTCAACAGGGATGCAATGTCAGGCAGCTCCAGCCAACAACTGATTAAGACCAGAGTTGCAGCACCAAGGTTCAAGAAGGAGGTGAACACCTTTAGCTATCCTTGGTTTTCTTGAAACCTAAATGCCTCTTTTTTGATTATTTTTTTCACATCCTTCACTTAGTTTGCTTTCATTTTACTGCACTGCTCTTGACATACATTTGGATAAGGGATCCTACCCCTTAGATAGCATCAATAATAAAGCGAAGAGATAATCTAAAGAAAAATCATTTATTTAACAAAAAAATGATGGTGAATTTCCAAGAAAACAATGAATGGATTTGTTTTGTGAAAAAGACATCTTGCTAAATTATTATTCCATATTGCACATACATGAGTTGCAAGCATAATGCCCTCTGAAACTCACTAGCTCCATTATTTTGCTATGTATGCTCCCATACCAAATCTCCTAGGAACTAAAAATAAGCACTACAAAAGATTGAAAGTTCAATCACCCACCACATCTTCAATAATAGATGCTAACTCAAACTCATGTTCTAGCCCAAATAGTAATAAACTCTTCTCACTTCCTATGTCATTACACTTGGTTTATTGGCACGAACCCTGGTGCTCTAGTAGCTCTATTGTAGTTGACCATGCTAAAGGTCTTGCATAATAGATCACTAGGAAATCTCTCTCAATACTTCTTATGACCTTACAAATGAATCTTGAGGTTTCATGCTCTCCATAGACATAGACATAGACATAGAAAGAAGCACAAGCCTCACACCGGATTCAGGCTCTTTAAATGGTCCTGTCACCTTCCTGTCCCTATCTAGTCCACCAGCCAAGCCCAGTGAACCAGTCGATCCAACTTTGAAGTCAGAGAAAGCTTTCTATTAACAAGTTGGAGTTCGCCTGCCGCTTTCTATCTGTCTAAGTCGAACGAAGCCGTTGGAACCACCTTTAATTCGTCATAACATCCAAGGCATTAATCTTCATCTACTATAAGTTAGAGCATTAGTCTTCATCTACTATAAGTTAGATAAAACGCACCCTTAAGTTAGCCAACTATAGAGTACCCAACCATGCACCTACACAACTAGCCACTGAACATTTGCACCCTAGATTTCTTAATATTATCAAACTCACCATCTTATCTACTCACATCAAGCATGTTGCTTTGATGTACAGAAAGGTATATGCTATTATGCCACTGAGTTGCAAATTGCAACAGTTAAGATTCCTCTACACCACTGATCCCATGGCACAAACTTGAGTTTGTCTCACAAAGCCAAAGTTTGAACACAAGACAATCAAAACCTGTGTATGTTTATACATCTAGTAAGTGATGATGTTGTGTAGGGACTGTGGGATGAACTAAATACATTAAGAATACGGAGTTATCCAGTACACCATCACAACTATTTTTGAGAAAAAGTTCAAAACATTAATCTCTCTTTAATTGTTTTAAATGACTTTTAAAGACAGGCACACAAACTTTGTTCTCCAACCAAGCCCTACTAACACCAGTGAGTTTCTCATAATTCAACAAGTTTTTGATACATCATAGATGAACTGAACAAAATGCAACAACTTCTCAAGCATACTTACTCCTGCTTCCCCTTGAATGGGTTCAAATAAAAATCCGCATACTCGATCACCATGGTCTGCAATTTAAACAATTTTGTGGAATCATGTATAAAGAATATGGCAAATACAATAATAACTGAACTAATATACTTGCTGTTGGTTTTTAATGTGGGAATCCAACTTACAGACCTTTAAAGATTTTCTCGAGTGCATCAACATCACCAAAATCAACTTTGAGATGACCTGGAACCAAGGGACCGAAACCACGAGTAGCATCATTATCACAGCTCATAGATATTACACCCAAGGTCCGACCATGAAAACATCCACAACAAGACACAATTATAGCCTGAAAAGTTAACCTCTTTTTGTCAGCCAGCTGTTTTTAAGGAATGAAATCGATGTAGTTGCTGGAAATGCTATTGCTTTTAACTAAGTGGAACTCCCAAGAAATTTTGCTCAAGTATATCTTCTCAAATATGTTCAGCACAAATGATTTTCCATGTACACTTTGCATGATAAGCAGCAGTAAATATCTAATGAATGTACCTATTACCAAACTATTAAGATAATGTTCTAGAGAATAATCATACATGTCACTGCATATATATATATATATTCCATAATGAATAAATTTCAACATGTGTTCTAGAATGAATTGAATAGACTAGATTATCCTACTAAGGTTACTTTACTCAATCCAGACCAAGGTCCACAATCTCGATACCAGATTTCGTACTATTACATTACTGTTTTGGTACTGTATGGATTGATACAATATGGTATCACCTTGCATTGAGACAGCTCTCCAGCTATTTTTCTCACTTTTTATCTCAATACATCTTGGTATGGGTTGGTACATAACCCTATATGTGTTGGTACAAGGCCTACACCAACCTGAATGATTTCTGGCTTTCCACATTGGTTCCAATCCGATACAATATGGTATACCCTATACTGGGTGGTTTAGGGCAGTACAGTAATCCTTGATCTAAATACCTTTTATCAATCAGTAAAAAGTAGATTGGGATTTATTCAATGAATGTGAGTTCTAGAAGGGAAGGACCTCATAATTTTCAAGTCCTTTTCAGCCATTTAAAGTCACTCGTCAGTATTATGCATGGAACAGTTAGTTCATCAATTACAAAATGATGGTAAGGAATCACAGGACCCTTTGCTAGTGAAAAAGACCAGGTAGATGGTAATATGAGTGCTGAAAATAGATTAAGAAAATTAAGAAGTTCAACTCACTCTGCAGCTCTAGAAATATTAGGAAACATATGATAGCTTTTGACTAGGGGTAACCTCCAACATGGTATGCCGTATCGGTCAGTATTGGCTCACACTAGGCATACCAATATTGCACAGGTACCATATGTGGTATAAGAAGCATACTGAGTGCCGGTACACTGAACCAATCCCTATACAGGGCATATCGATACTATACCAAGATGTTATTGTAGGGTTTTGGAATCAAGATGGCGAACATTTCTCCAACCAAATACAAAATTAGCAAAATTTGGTTGGGTAATCAGTTTTAGGTCATAAACATTTAGATAGCCAACTTTTTATTAAACCAAGAGACTTTTGACTTGGATCAATCTATTTAATAATCAGGTTGGGTCAACGTAACTTGAAACTAACCCATAAATAACTTGAAACTGACCAATTTGCCTACTTGACTTATTGACCCATTTAAAACCAACCTCTAACTAGAAACCATTTTTTCCCATTTTACTAAATTTGATTTCTTTTAGAATTCTAGTAGGGATAAGGACTCAGTTCAGTCATCCAAATAAGAACTTCTGGAATCTAGATACTTCACTCTTCCCTTTCCCTTCTCCCCTCTAGGAGAGATATGAAACCCAAGTTGATCCTCACTCCTCTTCCAATTATTCTCTTCCCCTTTTCCCTTCTCCTGATTGGATGCCGGGATTGTTATCTGCATCCAAACTAAACCGGCTTTAGAAATGGATGTGGTCAAATTATATCTGACCTGCTTTTGCCCCTATTTGTCATGTTTCTTTGTCCATTAGTCAAATAGTTCTCTTGATTTTTTTTTTAAGAAAAAAACATTCTTTCTTCATCTATGAATAAGTTGGCATCCAACAAATCCCTTAATCCCCTCTTGGATGGTCTTTCCTAAAAGAAAGGGTCAGTATTAGCTAACAGCATAACCATGTCCACACCAGGTGAATCATTTCAAATCAAGTTACGCCTATAGGATAAACAGGTTAACTGTGTCACTTTGGAGACACCAGGCACCTATTTATCGAATGTTATACTCACTGGGTTACCTTATCTATTTAAAGAATAGGTCGTGTTTGGGTTTTCATTTCTGATGTGTTTATTAAATGAGTTGGGTTTAGGTTTAGGTTGAAAGTTTACTCACAATACCTATGCCCAACATGGCATGAACGTAATCTCTTTCCATCCATATTCTTGGCAATGTCTTATATAAGTCATTCAATCCAATACTTCAGGTAAATAAAAGTCTGAATGCAACAGAAGAAATAGCAGGAGACAAACATAGAGGTCATCCATTCAGCTAAATTATATAGTTACTCTAATGTGCATGAAAATGTCATCACAAAAATCAAGCTGTAACATGAAAATGGAGACATAAATTTCAGATGTAAGAAATTGTGAACAAGTCCAGATAATAAAGGCCTACATTAGTTAAGATCTCTCCATGTCTGCCATGTCCCATTCAAATTTTTTTTTAATCTCTCGATCTCATTGCTAGCTCTGTTATTATATCTTCCTCATCAACTTCATAATTAATAAGACGTAAGGATGTCATTCTGATGTATCTTCATATATTTCATGTTTTGTTAACTGCAGGGAAGCATGGATACTTAAAATCTATGACCCTAGATGTCTAAATTCATTAGGTACTTCTTGTATACATGTCTAATATTGTGAAAGCCCATGTTGGCCTTGTGTTTGTCCTACATTGATTGTGTGCTAGGGCGATCTGAGTTCTTATATAGGGCTTAGTAACCAAATAGTACCTTCTAGCTAGCTTTTTAGGGGAGGTCTTGGGTCATTACAAATGGTATTAGCATGAACTTGGCCCATGGCCCATGTGGACTAGGGCACACTGCAAGATGGATCCTTTCAAGGTAGACCATGGGCTGATCATGGAGTTTGTGGTTAGATTTAGAACCTTCACCCAGTGAACATAAGTGCTTAAATGTGAGGACTATGTAAAAGCCCATGCAGGTGTGTGCTAGCCGTACATCATAGCATGCTGGGTAGACCTTGGGCATTTGTGTGGGGCCAAAGAACCCAAATGATACCTTCTAGCTAGCCTTTAGTTTTAGGTGAGGTCATGGTCATTACATATACTTGTGTAAGTATCCCTTTTTCAAAATTTAAAAGAAACACTCCCGATACATCCCATACACACTTGAAATACCTCCCTATTACCTCCAAAAATGAGGGATGTTCTTTTTAATATTAACCTTCTAATGATAAGTGGTCAAATTTGTAGTTTATGATGTTAAATATTAAAATATAAGTATGGATTGGGGTCTATGAATTTGAATGATGACTAATTGATGAGCTTGTAAAAGTTGATGATGTCGTATAAATTATGCACTATGTTATTTTGATAGCCTACTAGATCTTATGAATGTTTTTTAACAAACATAAGTATACATATTTGTCTATATATCTATGTATGCATGTGTAAATATTATACACACACATCTATATGTATGTGTGCGTGCGTGCATGTGTATGTATACGTATGTATGTACGTACGTGTGTGTGTGTGTGTGTTATATGTATGCATGTATGTGTGTGTGTGTGTATGCACCCACATATATGTTGGTGTATTGAAGACGCATTGTATCCTAGTTTCAAGGTTCGCCCAATTGATATAGCCATATCATGTGGCATCTGTGACTTAGCTTGATAGCTTAATTATCTCTAATTGAATAATTTCTCATTTCCATATTGAATTCCTGCACTTTTGCCACCTTGGATCTGAAAGTTTAATAATGATATCAAGTTATCAACATCCTGACATGAGATGTAGGTTGTATGAATGCCCTACAACCAAAACACAGACTTGAGGAAAAGCTAAACTCACTAGTTTGTTTAATTGCATTACCTCATCCTTGGGTATTAACTTCTTCATATAACCCCATTTACGTGCCAACTTCAGAGCAGTTTCCACACCTTCAGCTCCAGTATTCATTGGCAGCATCATGTCATAACCAAACATGCGTGTGAGGTACTCTGCAAAGATTGGAAACTTATCATTGTAGAAGGCCCTAGAGCTAAGAGTAAGCCTTTCTGCCTGTTCAATCAACGCTTTCATGACTTTTGGATGACAATGTCCCTGAAAAGCAAAGCCAGGGAGGGGGGCGGGGGAGGGACAAATGAGTTTCTGGAATAGAAAGCAAATAGGCTGCAAACATTGTCAACTGATACCTTGCACATCTCCAAAGATGAAAATCAATTTCAGAACAACAATCAATATTGTCAAGACATAAACATGTTTGCATTGAGAAAATTACTTTTAAGCTCGATGTGTAGGAAGATTAATTTGCTCACAGATTCAAAGTTTTGAATATTGGTTAGTAGAAGCACATAAAATGGGTTTTCGCAAGACTATAGACCTGATTGACTGCAGAGTAAGCAGATAGGAAATCAATATACTTGTTGCCTTCAGGGTCCCATACACAAGCTCCCTTCCCTAGAGAAAATACCATAGGAATTGGATGATAACTGCAGATTAATCACAGAATGACTCAGAGTAGTGTCAAAGATTAACAATTGTCAACAATGAATCAATGCAAGGGTGACAATATCATGAGTGCTAAATGCACAATTATGACTAAGAAAATCATCAAAACTAATAAAATTCCACTAATAAAGTGAACAAGGCATGCTTGACTCACTGAAGCTGGTCCAGACCATAGATTTTTTTGTCATAAATTGAAAAGCAGTGATACAGTCAAGAACCAAATATCAGATTGAAGAGATACAACATTAAACTAAATATTCTATTATTTAGTTGGACAAGAATTACATAAAACAGCTAAAAGTGGATAAATTGGACAATATATTGATCACAAACTATGAGATAATAATGTATTTATCGACGACAGATGTTAAGGCAGCAAATCAGAAATAATAATAACTAGGTAATGGGAGTATGCGGTATTCAACAGTTTTCAGAGATTGCTCTATAGTAGCTACTGGTAAAGACCCTACCGCAAAAAGTTGATTATGATTTCACTTTCTTTACATGATAACCCTAAGTGACAATTTTTACACATTCTGGTGGCAATAGCTCAATCAGTCAATCACCCAGTTTCTGGCTAGCAAACATTGTTTTAGTTTAAAACAATTTTCTCCTGGAACCTGCTTATGTGGATCATTTAAAGATAGTAAATAGATCTGTCAATTATAAAAATCATTTCCTGGTTTAATACACATAAAATTCAGGATCAACAAGAAATTAAAGATTTTCCATATTTGTGCATGCGTACCTTGTTGCATCAGTGTTTTATCCTTCATGGTAACATGATCAGATTAAATGTCAGATTATGGCTTCAGTGAGTAACGTAACACATTGGGTGAATGATGGATTATTGAGGATTTAGATGATCATAAAATATTCTGGTTATCTAAAGGTCCAAAAGTTTTGTAAAATTTAAGCATTTCAATGAAACCGGACATAGTCCACAGTATAAATATGTGCGCTTTTGTTTATTTAACTCAGTTTTGGATGGCTTTATTTGGTTTTAGATGATTTTAACTCCCACGTTAGATGTGCTTCAGATGAAATGAATTAAAGAATCAGAAAACACGGTAAAACTTGGTTTATTCCTCTGTTTTGGGCTCACATACTACATTTACCTTAAATCCCATGCCTGATGCCATCTACATTTCATTTGTATTATGGATCAAGTATCACCTCTTAAGCTAAGAAGTTTATACCTAGTTATTAAATGATGCCGACCTTTGTGGGCTGATGTCAATTTGGTGCATGGAAACTACAAGCAAGAAGGGGATGGTTATAGATCCAAAAGGCTACCTGGAAAAAATCTACTTGGTTACACAAAACAACTTGTACAATCCAGGAGCAACTCTTGAATGTGATTCTATACCCAGAAATTCTGAATAATGAAGTAGGCAAGGCTTGATATATGGTGCCAAAAAGCCATCTCTAAAGTATATGATGCGAAACTCCACAAAATGGTTGTTAAGCAAAAATTCGAACTTTAGTTAGGACTCTTCCATCTATACCAAGATATCAATCGCAAAATGCACCTCTAAACTACTATTAAAGAACCACGAGCAGATTCTTAGGCAATTTTTAAAGCTAAAGCACCAATAACATCAACAGGTAGTACTGTTGTATACAAGAGCGTAGCTTTGATACATCACTGGTTTATACAACCACCACAAACTACAGCAGCAGATCCAATCAAGCCGAAAAATTCAAGTTTACTCAGCAAAAAGCCAAACAACAAAGAAAGAATAGCACCAATTCTTATCCTATCAAAATTAGCATCAGCTCAAAATCAACATCACTAACTCTTAAAGCCACGGCGACCCCCAATTCAATCAGCAAACCATCGCGCACCAACCAGACCAGTCAAAACCATCGACAAACCCATAAACAAACACAGAAAATTAACAAAGATTCCTGATGAATATCAAAACACAAACAAACATTTCTTCCAGGTCAAAAGCAAGATTGACAGAATCAACAAAACCATATAATAAATTTAAAAAAACTAGCGATTCAAAACGAATAACAATTAAATCCGCAAGATTCCATAACAGTAAATCTATAAATAACAGAGAATCGAAGCAAGGAAAGCATCAAATCAAGGCCGCAAGAATCTGGGATCTAAGAAGGGGAGTAGGGTGGGGTACAGCAACGTAGCTTACTTATGAGCGCTATGCTGGTGTTCCATTCTCATCAGTTCCTCGGAAGAGGAGGGAGCGGATTTGTGGGGAAGGGCGCACATGCTCCTCGCCCCAATCGCTCTTCTCATAATCCATTGCAACGGTCTCTTGGTCGCACTCATTTGATCCGCTGCTCTTCTTCTCCAAACACAAAGAAAACCCCTTTAGAGATGCCAGATTAGGGAAAGGAAAGAAATTTCGAAATATATACGGATGCTAGGGGGTTTCTCGGAGATGTTGTGCCGAGTCTCTCTCTTTCTTATTTGGATGTTTCCCATCTGGTAATTTGGTAAGATTGGGTCCCTTTTGTTCTTGATTCAGTTCGGGCTTTTAGCTTTCCTTCCTGTGGGGTTGGGTTTGGTCTGTCGGGACTTTCGGCAAACACGCGACGTGGGCCCGGGGGAGGTGGGTTTGGTTATTCTCTGCGAGCCGTTCACGGGGGGAACAGCTGCTGGGAGAAACGTTGCGTGCGGCCATTGGACCAGCGCTTGCTCGACGATGAAGATTGTCCTTGAATTCTTTAAGGAACGTAGGCGGGTTCGGTGCCATGAGGAGGGTAGATGGAGGCTTTCTTTGCTCTTTTGCCTGTTTAGCATGATCTTCTTGGGTTTCGGCGACGCACGGAGGATGAAGTAAATTATTGCGACGCAAGTGGAGTGGAAGTGGAAGGCGTCACATGGACGGCTGTGAAAAATATGCAGGCCGTGTTTTGTTTTTTCTTTGATAAAATAGATGTATTAGATTAAATTACATGTGAATAAATATATTAAAAAAATTAAACATAAATATTATAAATTAAAAGATTGATTCTTGCTGGATATTTATAATGTTAGTTCTAAACGATGAACCACGTAAGAGGCCATCTAAATATTATTGGCTTCTCTATAAATATACGAGATATCTAAAAAAGTTAATAAGTGCATCATTCTTCAACAATCTTCGTAATAATGGATGAAAACTATCATTGTTGTTGCAGTGATATCATTGATACTTCGGATTCACAGCTCTATGAGTTATGACTATGTTGTGAAGAGGCATACTGTGAAGAGTTGAGTTATATATATGCTGTGAAGAGCTGAGTCATATGCATGTTGTGAAGAGCTACTTTCATATAAGCTGAGCTGATTCTGATATGAGCTGAGCTGATCCTAATATGAGTTCCTCTATACTGAAATGAGGTATCTTGAGCATCTATGCTGATATGAACTGAGACCAAAAATAATAAATATCCTCACGTGGAGAGCACATGAGACTAAAATCTCTTCTGATTGACAACCTAGACGATTAATAAGTGAGACTCTCATCTATCATGAGGTGACACCACTCATTCAACAAAGTCAAAAGATTAAGCACAATCTTTGAGGTTATTCAAAGGCCATTCAAATCTCCCACTCAATATGCTACCAGTAACGATCTCCTCACTTCATGGGAGCAATTAAGGGCCGAATTATCTCACCCAGTTTGACATATCCAATGATCCGATAATCTCGGGATCGTGCGATCTCATAGCTAACAATCCAACTGTCCGGCATCCTTCTATATAAACAACTAGAGCCCCGAGGACCTAAGTAAGTTCAATCAAATCTCCCTCAAAGAATCTGTTACTGCTCTTTTGTTCTCTACTTTTATGATTTGAACGTCGGAGGATCCTCTCGGAGTCATAATCTCTGGTTTGGGACTTGTTTTGCATATCACTCTAGCGTCAGTGTCCTTGCACGATGATCAGGTGTCCTTATTCAACCTCGATCGATTTCAGTAGCAATAGATAGAGAAAGGGCCTATATTCGCATTCATGGCTCCAAGACGGATATCTTCCTGACTTTCTAATGCTGTCACTCTACGACAGACTGCCAGCCAAGCTGACAATCAAGTTGAATCGTTAGCGTTAGAAATTCTTTCGTCGATTCAATCGGTCATCCCTCCATCGGTTCAATCGGTCCAGCAGGCAGCAGTCATGGTCGATTAATTTGATCAGCTCTTCCAGCAAGTTCAATATTTGACGACCACAATTCAAGCAGTCCAAATCTTTTTCGCATTCTTTCAGACACTGTCATAGCCTTCCCAGGCTGTACCTGCACCTCCTATAGCGATACATCATACAATTTTTCGATGGTGCCGTGAGTATCTTCTGCAGTGATGTTCCTGCAGAATCCTGCTTTGACTATGGCTCTGCAGCCACCACCTCAACTAGAGCTACAGGCACCTTCTCAAAGTTCGAAGAGGAGGTTGACTCATCAAAGTTGCCTTAGGGCCCAGCAGCTGGCCAGGCGGTGATCTCCAAGCTCATAGTCAGGCCATGACTTAATCTCCGGACGTCGATCTCCTCTGCACTTCGAGACTGGTACTGTCCGTAAAGTTGATTTTGAAAGACGGTTTCAGGAGCTCGACCAGCAATTGAGTTAGAAATAGAAAAGATCCTCAATAATAATGGCTCCTCGATGCTGCCCTATGAAGGGTATAACAGCCGGCCACCCTTCATCTCGAAGATTGTGTAGGAACCACTCTCCCTATACTTCAAACTGCCTCAGGTGGAGGTCTATGATGGGACCATCGACCCCGTCGATCATATGGAGACCTTCAAAGTAGCCATACTCCTTCAGGGAGCATCAGATACAATCTTTTATCGAGCGTTCTCTCCAACCCTTAAGGGGACCGTTCGACAATGATACTCGAGTTTGAGGCTGGCGTCAATCCATTTCTTTGAAGACTTATGCCGGTCTTTTATCGATCATTTTTTCAGCAGCTGATGAGAGCAGAAGTGATCCGACTACCTCCATACTATCAAGCAAAAGGAGGCGAGTTAATCGATTCTTTATGAATAGATTCAACATGATGACTCTGAAGGTTCAAAATCTGGACCAATCAACCACGATGGCCGTAATGATGAGTAGTCTACTAAAGAACGACTTGAAAAAGTTATTAATTAAGACTTATCTTTGGAATCTTTCAGATATACTTATCTGTGTGGAGAAGTATGCCCGTATTGAAGAGGCTTTTGTCGAAGATACTCCTGCCGGTTCAGCTGCAGTGGGACCTAGTAAGGAGCGCCATCTAAGATGAGAGGAGAAAAGACGCCAGTGCTCCCAGTCCCCATCCTCGAGGTGGAATAATGGGGGTCAAAATCTGTAGGAAAATATGTCCCAAAGCCAATCATCAGTCTGTTGACGGTTATGCTATTTGATGTAATTATATATGAATTAATTAATAAATATTTATTTAATAATTTTCATCATAAGCTTGTACATCTTCTATATCGAATGTCTGTGTTATGATGAAAGTTCTTAGGATTATTTTAAATCGATAAAGGAGGATTTATCGTTTAGTCTTTAAATGAGTTCGCAACCAAATAATATGCTATTACTAGAACGATAGACATATCAAGTGTAGGTCGTTGTGTGCCATATATTGTTGGTCGTCCTCTTAATCAAGGAGTATGGAGTCGCTGGTATGGCATACAGGTGAAATATAGGAGTATATTTCACTGAACGTGATCAACTTTGGAGCACTCTGCTGTCAAGAGTCACTTCGAAAGAATATGGGTATAAGTGTCCCTCCGACCTGAGATTATCATGATAATTTGTAAGTAACTCACTGTGCTTTGGTGCTGGACTACCTGAATTTTTAATTTAGGATCAGAAGACTTTTGGACATAGTCAAGTACTTGTGAAGTCGATGCGTGAGTCAAGATGAAATTTACCACTCCAAGAGATTGGAGAGAATGCTTTATATTTCAATTTAGTAAGATCTTGACTAGGACAATCTTTGTGAGAAGTCACAGAATTTATTACGTTGAGATACATAATGGATGTACTATTAAGAGTTGATAGTTTAAACTCTAAGTCATCCTACCATCAAGGGTCAAAGGGATGAATTATATGATAACTATATCCAAATAGGTTCTTGAGTGTTGAGTTGCATACATTCAGCTTATCCAGACGTCGGGTACTATTGCTAGATAGTTACTCCGATTGGTACAAGAATTAGTTCTTGTGCTACCGACTTAGGTTTGAACCTATGGGGTCATATATATTAGAAGTTTCTCTCCGATCACATAGTTAATCTGAAGAATCTCAGTGGATGGAGACTCTAGTGAAGAGTCTCACTGGATCGGAACTCTGATGAAGAGTCCCACTAGATGGGGACTCTGCTGGAGATTCCACTGGACAGGGACTCTAGAGAAGAGTCCCACTAGACTTGGACTCTATCATTAATGAAAGATTAATTAATAATTAGATCACTAATTAGTTAATTTAATTAAGCATTAAAGTTTGGATCAAGTTTGATTGAATTGGATTCAATCAGGTCAAGTCTGATTAGGTTATGAGGTGACCTAATCGGTAAGAGAGAAATGATCCTGATTTGATCAGATCTATGGCTCAATTAATTTATTAATTTGATCAAATTTAATTGAGATTATAGGAGCCTAATTAGATTAGATTCATTATATTTATTTGGGTATAATTGAATTGGGTTTGAAGAAATCCAATTGGTTAAATCCTAGAGTCCCAAATGAGTGGGACTCTCTCTCTTGCTCCATCGAAATTGTCTCACACCTTTTCTCACAGCATAAAATCAATTTATACATGAGAAAATTAGAAAATTATCCTTCTTTTATCATCCATTAAGAATAAGAATTGGTTGATTTTGATTTGAATTCAAAATGGTTAGAATTTCAACTTAAAATCTTATCCATATCCTTCCACACGTTGGCTATTTTTGAAGGGGCTTATTGTGTGCAAGAAAAGATAGTCTTTCTGATAGTTTTTTATGTCTAATTTTTTTTGATAAGTCCCTCTTTAAGTCAGATAAGAGTGAGAAAAAGTTGGAGTCAAATTAAAATTCAAAATGATTTGAATTGTAATGAACTCTAGCCCTTATCCTATCTTATCTGGTTTGTGTGACAACCATAAAAAGACCATAATTTTGTATGCCAGACTAAGAGAGCTTTCACCATGAGATATCAGAGAGAAAGATGGTCGAAAATACTTCTTTGGGGCATAAGGTTTGGATGGGTTTCCTTCTTCTTTGATGTGAACAAAGGGAGATCGATCTCCTCTCGGATAAGCGACCTAGAACTGTTTTAGAATTTTGGATGAGAGAAAAATCAAAGAGAAGAGAGTCTTCATCAGATTTTTCTTCACTATCTAACATCTTCTCTGATCCATCTTTGATATCAAAAAGGTTCAAGACGATCGAAGGAAGAGATCAAATCAGATTTGCCATCAGAAATCGACTGTGCGAGTTAGCACTCCCGCAGAAGGTTGATCGGTTCGAAGACTTCATGTGGACCATCCGTAGAGACTGGACGCTTGTGCAGCTATGAGTGATCAGAAAAAATATTTAGATCTACATTCTCAATTATAGAGATCGACTACTCATGCTCAGATATTGGGTTTGGAACCCTAGAAGTGGTAGATTAGATCTATCACTAATTGTTGTTCTTGTTCAAACGCTTGTAATATTAGATTCAGATTTTTATACATATAAATTTATGTTATCAATCTATTTGTAAGAGTTTTAAGATTAAATTTTATGTATGTATTTATAGATTAAATAATTTAATCTAATATTCTTTTACTAAAATTTGAAATGTATGCATGAAACTCCTGCTCGATCTTTCAGTGGTATCAGAGCCAGGTTGCTTATAATATGAATTTATTCTTGCATATAATCTGA
>KE505328.1:45755-62540 GCA_000441515.1 Elaeis oleifera | reverse complement strand
GATGGTTTGAATTTCAACTTAAACCTTATCCATATCCTTCCACACGTTGGTTGTTTTTGAAGGAGCTCATTGTGTGCAAGAAAAGAAAGTCTTGCTGATAGTTTTTCATATCCAATTTTCTCTGGTAAGTCCCCTTTAAGTCAGATAAGGGTGAGAAAAAGTTGGAGTCAAATTAAAATTCAAAATGATTTGAATTGCAACAAACTTCAGCCCTTATCCTGTCTTATCTGATTTGTACAACAATCATAAAAATACCATAATTTTGTGTGCCAAACTAAGAAAGCTTTTCGCCGTGAGATACCAAAGAAAGAGGGTCGAAATACTTCTTTGGGGCATGAGGTTTGGATGGGTTTCCTTCTTCTTTGGCATGAACAAAAGAAGAAACCGATCTCCTCTCGGGTGAGCAACCTAGAACTATTCTAGGATTTTGAGTGAGAGAAAATCAAAGAGAAGCGAATCTTCATCAATTTTTCTCCACTATCCAAAATCTTCTCTGATCTATCTTCGATATTGAAAAGATCTGAGATGATCAAAGGAAGAAATCAAATCAGATCTGTCATCAGAAGCTGACTGCGCGAGCTAGCACTCCTGTGGAGGCTGATCAGTTCGAGAACTTTAGTGGATCTCCGTAGAGGCTGGACGCTTGTGTGGCTGCGAGCAATCAAAGAGAATTTTCAGATCTATATTCTCAATTATGGAGATTGACTACCCATGCTCAGATTTTGGTTTGAAACCTTAGAAGTGATAGATTAGATCTATCACTAATTGCTGTTCTTGTTCAAACGCTTGTAATATTATATTCAGATTTTTATGCATATAAATTCATGTTATATATCTATTTGTAGGAGTTTTAAGATTAGATCTTATACATTTATTTATAGATTAAATAGTTTAATCTAATATTTTTTATTAAAATTTAAATGCATGCATGAAACCCCTGCTTGATCCTTCAAAATCGTCGATCCCGCTATCCTTCGAGAAAGATTCGGCAACCATCACCTCCTGGGTAGTATAATAACTACACGTCCCTGATTGTTCCTCAAAGAGAGGTATTGTTACAAGTGGGATTTGAGTTATTTGAGTCTCGACTGATGAGTACAAGATTGAAGCATCGTTGAGATCCGAATAAATACTACTTTTACCATCGTGACCATGATCATGATACTAAAGACTGCCACCAGCTTCGCGATGAGATCGAGAGGCTTGTTCGGCAGGGGTGGCTGAATCATTTTATTCGGAGAGCAGCCCCTTAATGTTGAGCTCTGAGAGTTCAGCAGCCACTCTTTTGCCTCAGCAGCCTCACCCTTTGTCTCAGCCACAGCAAATGCCAGCGCGGTGGAATGGTAGCAGGTCGAAGGGCAAATGGCAGAAGAAGAATGACTCATCCGAGAAAAATCCACATGATCACTAGGGGTCGTCTGGGTTAGGAAAGTCCCTCGACTTACAATGTCATCCTCGACCGTCCTAGCCTGTAGACTTTGAAAGCTGTTGTCTCAAGCTACCATGTGATGGTGAAGTTTTCGATCAAAGAGTGGGGTAGATCGGAGGCAACCAAGTCATAGCTCATGAATGTTTTGTTGCCAAGTTAAGAAGCAGAGAATCAACCAATCCTGACAGAGATTCAGCCTGAGCTTTCGATAGGCTTGGATGCTAGGGACGACTTTTAGATGTCCCATTGAGGAAAGAGAATCCAAGCTGGATGGTGAAAATTGGCTCGCGACTAGATGAGATAACCAAATGCTGGCTAATTAATCTTTAACAAAAAATATGGATCTTTTGCCTGGGCTGTTGCAGACATGTCCTATATCGATTCTGAGGTGATATCCCATCATCTAGGGGTGGACCCAATCTATCGATCGGTAAAGCAAAAGAAGCAGAGTTTTGCCTCGATTAAGCCAAAAGAGTTTCAAGCTGGTGATTTGGTGCTGCGGCAAGCCGAAGTCTCATAGCCTATTGAGCAAGCGCTAGGACGAGGGCTATCGCCCAACTGAAGGTCCTTTTCGGGTAGATGAAATGGTACATCCAAGAACTTATAAGCTAAAGCAGCTCGACGGGGCTCCAATTTTCAGACCATAAAACTCGATGAACCTCAGCATATATTATCAATGATGTAACAATACTTTCTATGAAATAAAATTTGCAGGGCCATCAACTTACAATGGGTGCTCGAGTCCTCCAAGAATTGCCTCCTCCTTCTACTTAAGACCCTGAACTATAACTACGGTTAACTAACGCAAGGGCTAACTTATCAGACCCTCGAAAAGACCTCGATGACTCCGAGACAGGGCTAACTTACCAGACTTCTGTAAAGCCTGAATCATGCGAGAAGTGGAGGGAGACCCTTGAGGGAACCTCTGGAGGGATAACTAATCAGACCTTCAGAATATCGTCGAGAGTGCAAGATACCATCGGCACAAGCTCACTGTTGGCACACATTGTCTCTCACGCGAAGATGAGAAGTACTAGATGCCATAGGCACAAGATCACCGCAGGTACACAATGCCACTCGTGAGAGCTAACTTACCAGACCCTTGAGAAGACCTCGATGACTTCGAGGTGGGCTAACTTATCAGACCCCTCCAAAGTCTGAGTCACACGAGAAGCGAAGAGAGACCCTTGAGGAAACCTCTGAAGGGATAATTAATCAGACTCTCAAAATATCATCGAGAGTGCAAGATGCCGCAGGCACAAGCTTGCTACTGGCACATACTACCTCTCGTGTGAGGATAAGAAGTGCTAGATACTGTATGCACAAGATCACCATAGACATACAATGCCACTCATGAGGGATAACTAATCAGACCTCAGAATGCCGCCAAGAGTGCAAGATGCTATAGGCACAAGCTTGCCGCTGGCACACACTGTCTCTCATACGAAGACAAAAATGTTAGATACCGTAGGCACAAGATCACCGTAGGTACACAATGCCACTCGTGAGGATTAACTTACTAGACCCTTAAGAAGATCTCTACAACTCTGAGGTAGGGCTAACTTACCAGACCCCTGTAGAGCTCGAGTCGTATGAGAAGCAGAGGATAACCTACAGAACCTCCGATTGCCCATCTATCTCTATCCAGGCCTGCTCGTCGAGTCTCCTCCGAGCTGATCTCTTTCTGAGGACAACCCATAGGACCTCTAGAAGCCCGTCGATCTCTATCCGGATCCGTCGAGCTTCTTCCTCTGGGCCGTCCATCAAGTATTCCTCCGAATCCATCGAGCTTCTTCTTTCGAGCAGTCCGTCACCTTCATTCGGGCCCAAATCTCTAGATGAATAAAGGCTAACCAAAATGACCCTCAACTTAACTATCAATGGCTCTTCATTGGCCCTGGCTCCAAATGGCCTATGATCAGCTCAAAATTCAGGATCATTTTCTCAATTGCTTCTATCATCCATATTAATACCTTAATAGGATATGTGAATGGACATCCCTAGGTCCGAGGTATCAGGTCAATAGTACTCTCTTCATCTGATTCTCAGACTCAAGAGTAGGGACATATGTTGCAGTGGTATCATGAATGCCTCGGATCACAGCTCTATGGGCTATGACTAGGCTGTGAAGAGGCATGCTGTGAAGAGCTGAGCTATATGTATACTGTGAAGAGCTGAGCCATATGCATATTGTGAAGAGTTACCTTCATATGAGCTGAGCTGATCTTGATATGAGCTGAGCTGATCCTGATATGAGCTTCTCTATACTAATACGAGGTATCCTGAGTATCTATGTTGATATGAGCTGAGGTCAAAAATAATAAATGTCCCAATGTGGTGAGTACATGAAGGCTAAAATCTCTTATGATTGATAACCTATGCAATTAATAGGTGGAACCCTCATCTGTCATGAGGTGACACCACTCATTCAACAAGATCAAAAGATCATGCACGATCTTCAACGTTATTCAAAAGGATATTCAAATCTTTCACTCAGTATGCTACCAGCAACGATCTCTTCACTTCATGAGAGCGATTAAGAGTCGAATTATCTCACCCAACTTGACATGTCCATGGCCCGACAATCTTGAGATCGTACGATCTCATAGCTAACAATCTAGCTGTCCAGTATCCTTTTATATAAACATATCCACGGCCCGATAATTTGACATGTCCACGGCCCGAGGATCAGGTAAGTCTAATCAAATTCCTCTCAGAGAATCCGTTGCTGCTCTTTTGTTCTCTACTTTTCTGACTTGAGTATCGGAGGATTCTCATCGGAGCCATAATTTTCAGTTTGGGACTTATTTTGTAGGTTACTTCAGCACCAGCATCTCAGTACGAGGATCAGATATCCGTCATCCAACCTCGACTGATTTTAGCAGCAACAATTATCATGAAGTTATAGAGTAGAAAACCATCTGACAATTATCATAGAATTATCTTTTAATAAAATCTGTGAAGCTCGTAATGTGTATATAGCATATTTCAATCCTTCCTATATTACACACAACTTAGTTATAGGAACTTTGGTATCAACAACTCTAACACCTTCGGAGGAACAAACACACCAGTAGCACTTTTGATAGCAATCCAAGATCCATTGGAATCATCTTGATCCCATATTACCATCAAAATTGATCTTGAGGAAATATGAGGAAAAAATAAATTAGATGAAAAGATGCAAAAATTACAGAAAAAGAGTCACAAATTGCCCGTGTTATCATAGATCCTTTTGTAACAACCAATTAAAGGAATTCATAGGCTTGAGAATAAGCTTTTAAAAAATTAATCTAGCACTCTATATAGATCTATGGAATATGCGATCATTCCTAGCCAACCAGATATTATAAGCAACATAACAACTCAAAATTGCTTTACCTTTTATCATTAGTGGAAAATTTTCTTTAACAATTTTAGAAACTCATCAAGTGTCTGATGTGAAAGAATAGATAAATGCTGCAAAGAAGCTTGTCTCCATACCTAATATGTAACTCAATAGTGAAGAATAACATGAGATACATATTCCGCCGCCTCCAAAGTTAAAACCATGGTTGAACTTGGAAGTATGGAATGGAGAGGTTGGAAGAGGGCAATCAAGGACAACATGATAGGAACTAACCTGGTACTTCCGACTACTCCAACATGCCTAGGGATACTCTCTTCAAAGACTTTAGAGTTCCCAACTCTCGAAGAAGTACATGGCAATATGGGATTTTGACGGAAACATACAACCATCTCTCATCTTTCCCTGTTATGGAAGACTTTCTGCCATCAGGTGCTGGTGTTTATGGGGGGGACATAATCAACAGAAGTTCACATCTCAAGCAAAAGTAGAGAGTGGTTTGGCTAAAAAGACACTTCATATCGCTGGAAGTTGGTTGCAGCTAACTGGCAATGGCATTGTCAAGCATTCTTTTAGGTAATTTGGTAATTTTTAGGGGGAGTAGGCACTTGCAAAAATGGATCTTGAGGGTGCCATTGCTTTGGAAGAATGGTGATCAGCTTCCCTCGACAAAAACGGCCTTTAGGACATAATATTTTGTCTCCCAATGGGTTTTCAACCATTCTTGGGTGGAGGAAACAATGCCCATTCTCCTTGTTTTAACATGAGGAAATCAATGTTGAGTGTTTGTATCTCTCCTAAGAGCGGCATTTTAGGTACTTTGATAGAACCCCTCCATGTAAGGTATTGTGATCCATGGATTTGAGATTCACTGTTGAGCCATGCACGTGCCCAACCTCCACAGGTATCTACTCAGGATCGGACTAGGATGCTTTCTTCATTTTCAATCTGTCTACTCTTGATGGATCTGCAAGCTCCTGGATTAGCTTTGGATCTGATCTCTAACTGGGTTTCGATCAGTGCTTGATCACAGCCTTTTTGTTCTTTGCGTAGATCGGACGTATGTCGATACTTCAAGACTACCAGATGGAATACCCAACACTTTTGGATGTGGGAGAGGATCAAAATTAGAGAGGAGAGTGAAGATGGCATGGAGAAGAGGAGAGAAGGCGTGGAGACTTTGTTATGATGAGCACTAGTGTCAAACTGTTTGACAAGGGCCCTTTTATAGACATTTGATTGGATCAAATAACTTAAAGCAAAAGGACTCTACTAAGATACTACCCCATCTGATTTCTCCCCTCATTTTATAGCACAAAATCATCGAAGAATTCAGATGTGGTGAGCGCAAGAGATAAGGGTTGTTGTCGCCCAAGTCAATCCTCTCCAATTTAAATTGAATACTTCAAATTCAAATCCAAATTCAATTTGAATTTGAATTCAGATATAACCACCTCCTTCTTATCCTTATCATCTCAATTAAATTTGAACTCTTCAAATTCAGATGAGCTTTATCCCTATCCTTGCTCCCTATCCATAAGGTGGCATCCATTTTTGATCTCATCCATTTGGGCGTCCCATCTAATATCTCTCGAATATTTCATATAGAAAAGTGGGGTGCCAACAATTGGCGCCCCCATCCTTTAATTTTATATGATGGAAGGCTTCAGGGACTCCAACTCTTGTTGTCCTAATAAGCTTGCTTAAATTTGATTAGACCCTATCTAATAAGAAACCCAAATCAAGTAGGAGAGAATGTGTTTAACCATATGCAAGCATAGCTTCCTTAAATTCAAAGCTAGCACTTAATTAATCCTAACCCAATCAGACTATACTTAGTCCAATTTGCAATCCTAGATCAAAATCTTTATTGTGTGATCCCATAGGTTCAATTCTGTTAGATAGTGAGATATGTTGTGATCTCTATCAGTAACATTATCAAAACTCTTTTCGATAGATCAAAACTTTTTCTAATTCAACCAATTAAGAATAATTGATCATCAAATAATTCTTAATTAGTCTCATAATCCATCAGTGATACCTAGTAGTATATGGTGGCAATCCAGCAGAACTGAATGATGAACCTCTAGGTATAGTTACTGTGTGATTCGATTCTTCTATCATAAGTTCTGACAAGACATAGGTTAAGGATAACTCAACAAATCTGATTCTTATCGTATGTTAGAATCAATTGACTCGAGTCTAATATGAAATTCAATAAAATATCTTTCTATTTTCACATTGCCATGGCCATAGGCTTTAGAACTCAGCCTCATGATCTATATAGGACTACTTCTCATCTACCAAGATCGATAGATCCCATCTTGGTGTATACTCTATTCCTACAGCGAGTCTACTGCAGCGAATTACATCTCAAGATTCTGTATGATTAGGAGATTGAGTTATGATGTAGTCAAACTACAGCAACCTCATTGTGAACAGTTGAGATACTGCAGGTCAAGAACTAGTCATACTACCGTGGCATCGAGTTAGTCACTGATGAGTAGGTAGACATTCTAGTGACTACTTGTGATTGATCACGCTCAGTACCTTTATTTCTAACAAGTACTTATACTCTCATTTCGATATTTCATACCATAGATTCAAGACTCATCTATCCTAAGAAAGCGATTGTGCATCAATTTCTCTAGATGAAACACCATCCCCGTGATGATCCTACAATGAGGAGTAATTTATGAATTAATTATAATGACACATATTTCAAATTCATAACTTTTGAGAATATGTATCATATACCCATTAACTTAATGGACAATTCAGAGACAATAACACAGATTTGAATAGAATAAATCTAATTTATTAATTATAATTTAATATTATAAAATGTGTCTTAAAAAGATTTTATAAGTGTCGGTCAATCTGACTTCTAGGATATACATCTAACAATCTCCACTTGACCTAAATCAATTGGCTATAAATCTAAGTTCCATCTTCTTAAGGTGTACTTCAATCTTGTGCTGGCTCAATTACTTCGTTAGTGGGTCAGCAATGTTGTCTGCAGTATCAACTCTCTTCATCTCGACGTATCCCTTCTCGAGGTAATCGTATATAAGGTGGAATCGTCACTCGATATGCTTGGATTTTTGGTGAGTTCTTGGCTCCTTAGCTAGGGATATGGTGCCATTATTATCATAGAAGAGTAGCACGGCATCTGATGGTATCACATCTAGCTCTGCAACGAACTTCTTGAATCAAAATACCTCTTTAGCAGTTTTCGATGCAGCGATATACTCTACTTCCATAGTGGAGTCTGTAATAACAGACTGTTTGAAATTCTTTCAGCTTACAGCACTATCATTGCATGAAAAAATACTATTTGATATCAACTTTCGATCATCAATGTCAGACATAAAGTCTAAATCAGTATAACCTTGTGCCCTCAATTCTCTATTATCAAAATTAAAATATATCTTTAATCCTTCTCAAGTACTTAAGGATATATTTCATAAAAATTCAGTATTTATTCTCTAGATTCGACTGATATCTGCTCATGACATTCACGGCATGGGCAATATCAGGTCGTGTACAAAGTACGGTATATATGAGGCTTCCAATTATCGAAGCATATGGGATCTTGCTCATGCATTTTATCTCTTCTAATGTGTTGGGGCACATCTTCTTGGAGAGATGGATTCCATATCTGAAGGATACAAGTCCGCTCTTGGAGTTCTCCATGCTGAACTTCTTCAGCACCTTCTCAATATACATCTTCTGTGAAAGTCTAGCATCCTTCTAGATCTATCTCTATAGACCTTAATCTCCAAATAAAGATGTTCCCTTAGATCTTTATAAAAAATTTTTGGACAACCATAATTTGACTAATGTCAGCATGAGAATATCATTTTTAATAAGGAGTATGTCATCCACGTACAGTTGGAGAAAGATGACAATACTTCCACTGACCTTTTTGAAGACGCACGATTCTTCTTCATTTTTGTTGAAACCAAATAATTTGATTACATCATTAAAACATACATTCCAACTTCAAGACGCTTGCTTGAGTCTATAAATAGACTTTTGCAGTTTGCAAACTTTAGGATCATTATCACTACAAGTGAAATCAAGAGGTTGTTCCATATAGATATCTTCTCCAAGATATTCATTTAGGAATATCATTTTCACATCTATTTGTCATATTTCATAATCGAAATATACTGCAATGGTAAGCAATGTGCGGATGGACTTAAGTATGGCCACAGACGAGAAGGTATCTTGATAGTCAATACCTTCATACTGACTATAACCTTTCGCTATGAGCCTATCTTTAAAGATCTCTACCTTTCCATCTGCATCAATTTTTCTCTTATAGATCCATTTACACCTAATAGGTACAATACCTTCAGATAGATCTACTAAGATCCAGACTTGATTTGAGTGCATCGAATCAATTTCTGACTTCATTGCCTCTAACCATTTCTTGGAGTCGATATCTGATATTATATCGTCATAAATTTTGAGATTATCTCCATGTATCCCATTTCTTATGAGGAATATTTCTTCTACATCTTTTGAGATAATACCTAAATACCTCTCGGGAGGACGAAAAACTCTACTTGACCTATGAGGTGGAGGAGATGTGCAAATTGGCTCTAACTAAATCAGTTCCACAGGTTTCAAAGCTCACAGCTCTTTAGAGACTTTCTCTTTAAGCCTAATTTATCTTTTCATGCATCAATCTTGAATAAACTATTTTTAAGAAAGACTACACATCAACTCACAATCATATTATGATCTTCTAGAAGATAGAAATAATATTCTAAAATTTTTTAGGATATCCAATAAAACGAGCTTTAAAGGATCTTATTTCTAATTTATCTGTCTATTGTCATTTGACATGGACCGAACAATCTCAAATCTTGAGGTGACTCAGAGTCGATTTCTTGTCATATCATATCTCATATGGTATGATAGGAATGATTTTAGATGGAATCCTATTCAGTAATAAATTATAATTAATAGACTATGATCTTAAAGAAAATAAGAAGGTCAGTGAAGCTCATTATGGATCGAACCATATCTAATAGGTCCGATTTCTCTATTTTGAAATCTTGTTGAGTTGAGACGTTCTAGGCAGAGTGCATTATGAGACTATGCCATGCTCCTTGAGATAACCTAAATTTTTTTTACTAAATATTCGCCTTCTTGATCTGATCGAAGAATCTTAAGAAACTTTTCAGTTTGTTTCTCTACTTCATTTCTAAATTTTTTAAATTTTTCAAAGACTTCAAACTTATGCTTCATAAGATATGTACCCATACTATAAAAAATCATCGGCAAAAGTTATGAAGTAAGAATAACCTTCTCAACTGGTAGGTCAAATGGGCCATACATGTCAGTGTGTACCAGAGCAAGTATCTTTGTGATTTTTTCTCCGTGTCCCACAAAGGAAAGCTTGATCATTTTTTTTGAAGGCATGACTCACAGATCAGATATGACTCAGTAGTCAATAGACTCAAAAGTTTAATTTTTTCGGTCTGTTAATCTTGTCTTCTCCTATATGACCTAGCTTTAGGTGCCACAAGTATTTTTCATTAACATTATCTCTAGGTCATTTAGATTCTACGGTATTCACATTTTGCTCGATATAATTCATAGAAACATTGACATGCAATTGAAAGAGATCATTAATAAGAAAATTACTTCTAATTTTATTATTTTAAAATAAATATTATAGTGGTCCTTATAAAAACTAATAACATAATCATCTTGCGTTAAGCAAAAGACAGAATTAGATTCTTACTCGTAGTAGGTATAAAATAACAATCTTTTAAAAATAAATATTTTTTGATGGTAGTCGAAGAATGTATGTTTCCATGGCCACAACAGTAACCTTTGCTCCATTCCTGACACGTAGGATCATTTCTCCCTTCCTCAACCTCCTGTTATCCTCAAGATCCTACAAAGAAATACATAGATGAGCACTAGATCTAGAGTCAATCATCCAACTGGATGTAGAAGAAATCATTAGGTTGTTTTTATAACGAGCATATCTTTAGAAAGACCGTCTTCTTTCTTATTCTTTAGGCTCGCTAGGTAAACTGTGCAGTTTCATTTCCAGTGGCCATCCTTGTTGTAATGGAAATACTTTCATTTTTCGATAGCCTTCTTCTTCAAACTTCCTTCTTCAATTTGTTCTCTACCTTTTGCTTCTTCATGGGTTCTTCTTCCTAGTGATTTTTCTTAGAAGAAGTCCACTCCACAGTGAGAATAGAGCTCCTTGAACTCTTCAAGGTACCCTCAGTGGTCACCAGCATATTGACCAATACAGCTATGGTGTACTGGATCTTATTCATATGAAAGTTTACTATAAACTATGCATATGAATTAGTCAGAGATTACAGAATGAGATCAATCTGCAACTCCTGATCTATAGACATATCGAGCTTCTCAAGTTCCTCTAGATCCTTGATCATTGTCAGACCATGTTCATGGACTGACTATTCATCATATATTTTCATCTTGAAGAGTCGCTTGGATACTTCATAGTGAGCTACGCGGCTCTGCTCATCATACAACTTTTGTAGGTGAGTTAGAATTTTTCTAGCAATCTTCATATTTTCGTGTTGGTGCTGTAATTCATTAGACATTGAGGCCAACACATAGCACCTTACTTTGTTGTCATCGTCTAACCATTTATCATGAGACGCTCTCTGATCAGTAGTTAGACAGGTTGGAAGAGGGGCGAGGTCCTGATCAAGTACATAGGCTATCTTCTCAAAATTCAAGATGATCTTAAGATTCCCTAGCCAATCCTTAAAGTTTGGTCCGATCAATCGATTGGTCTCTAGGATCCGAATAGGATGATTTGAAGAAGCCATTTCCTAAGAAAGATGAAGGTTCTTGTTAGATTTTACAATTGACTTGATTAATTTATTTAAAATTTATTTTAAATAATTAGGGCTCTTACTATTTTTTTAGATTTCTTACACTCTTCGGATAGAAAATAAAATCTTCACGATTAAGAGTTTTTAGTGGATGCTACGATCTCACTGATTGACTCACCACTTCACCAAATAGTTATTGGTGATGGGTTAGCCGATGAGCGGACAACTCTTATCCAATATTTTTCAAGCATGTTGTAGCCAACCTCGGTCTCTAATTCATGAAGCCTCACCATATTCAGAATATTGGCTCGTTTATTAGTTAAGTCAGACCCACCATTTTTGTAAAATAGACTCATCATTGGGACCCTCACCATATCCAAAATATTGAGCCCAATCCCATCTCCACCCTACAGTATCTCATGCCAATAGTATGGTTATATCTTTCTGGTACAACTGAACCACTGTAACCAGTCGGAAATAATTAACCCTGAAAAGGGCCTGCACAACTACAATGGTGGAAGACCGCTAAATTTTATATTTAATAGAAAGATTTAGATTTAGGTCTCATCCTTAATTAGTCATAACTATTATGACTAACCTAGTGGCATGGGCTAGTTCGAATTATTAAGCAATCTAATTTAAAATTTAATCGACCAAATTGATCAGATAAGTGTGATCATTGGGAGGGTTGCAGATCTTGTCTTAGACACCATTTGTTCATGGTTAGATAAGTATGATCCTAATTAAAATCATGATCAAGATTTGCCTTAGACATCAATTGATCAATTAGAATCGAATAGGTCAGTCTAAACTTGGGCTCGAACCACTGAGCCAAATTAGATCTTTTAGTTGATCAAAATATGTGACTGTTAATCGATCTGATCAATCTACAACTATTAGATTAGTCATGAGCACACTTGATCCAATCTTAATCAACTTTTGATTCGATTTGATCAACCGCTTAAAATTAGACCTAATTGAGCTATCCACACCCATAACCCCATATTTTATGCAATAAAATTTGATCTTAAATTCTTAATTTTAGATCTCTTAATTTTATATTTTAATTTTTAATTAAGTGCATTATGAATATTGGTTTAGTTTAGATGTCAAAATAATTTCAGATCTAAATAATTTTTAATAATATATCTCATACAAATTAATTCATGCAAAACTACATAAAATTTTAGATCTTTAATTCTAAATTTTAGATCTTTAAAGTTTATGTTTAGATCTTTAATTCATAATTACGGATCTAAAATTTGTATATAAATAAAAAATTTTTTTCACTGTTCTTCTTCATGAGACATCACAAGCGACACCCCTACATGCCATAAGAGAACTCATCGATTGGACAAGAGAGAGATTTTAATCCCTGCTTCCTCTTATGATCGGACGTCCATAGTGATGTACCCATTTTGAGTATTAGGCTATTAAGATATTAAACTAAATGTACATATCACATATGTATCAGATCTAAGCATTTTATACTTCACATAAAATCAGATTGTAATCATAATGTTCAGATCTATGCATCTCATGCAACATAACAATTATGTTTTATGCACTTAATTAGATTACTGATTTTTAATCTTCTAATCTTAAGTTTTAAATCTAATTTTAACTCTCAGATTAAACATAAAATTTGTCCTAATAAGAGCATAAAATTTAGATCTAATTTAAATATGCTGATTATATCGAAAAGCTGAAATCTAGATCTAATCTAATTTCAGATTCATGCATTAATCAGATCTAATTAATTTAATTTAGATCTAAACACAACTTAGATCTAATCTGATTTAGATCTAATCTTAATCTTAGATGTATAATCTCTAAAATCTAGCTCTGATACCAGCTAAAGAAAGACCGCACGTCCGATCAATCAGAATAGGGTGCAGTGGAATTCAAATTTTTTTTGATCCAACATGCGATCCGATCAAGATTTGATCTCGATCGTTGCTAGATCAATCATGAACCTAGATTAAGAGAAAATAAAAATTTAAATAATTTAAATTAGAATATTAAGATGTGATCATAACACCTTGCACGGGTGGAAGAACTCCGTAGTCCGATGATTCGTGGATTCGAGGTTCGCTGTTGAGCCACATACATGCTCGACCTGTATAGGTATCCACTCAGACTTAGACTAAGATGCTCTCTTCATCTTCGAGCTATCTACTCCTAGATAGATCTGCAAGCTCCTAGATCAGCTTTGAATCTGATCTCTAACAGGATTTCAATCAATGCTTGATCACAGCCTTCTTATTTTCACAAAGATCGAATGGATCTCGACACTTCGAGATCACCAGATGGAACGCCCAACACCTTTGGATGTGAGAAAGGATCAGAGATCAGAGCGAAGAGTGGAGATAGTGTGGAGACTTTGTTATGATGAGTACTAGTGTCAAACCATTTGACAGGGGCCCTTTTATAGATTTGATCGTATCAAATGCCTTAAAGTAGAAAGACTCTGCTAAGGCATTGCCCCATCTGATTTCTCCCCTCATTTTGTTGCACAAAATCATCGAGGAATTCAGATGTGGCGAGTGTAAGGAATAAGAGTTGTTGTCATCCCAGTCAATCCTCTCTGATTCAAATTCGAATACTTTAAATTTGAATCTGAATTTAAATTTGAATTTGAATTCAGATATAACCACCTCCTTCTTATCCTTATCATCTCAATTAAATTTGAACTCTTCAAATTCAGATGAGCTTTATCCCTATCCTCTCTCCCTATCCACAAGGTGGCATCCCTTTTGATCTCATCCATTTAGGGCATCCCATCTAATCTCTCTCAAATATTTCATGTAGAAAAGTGGGGTGCCAACTATTGGGGCCCCATCCTTTAATTCTTACATGATGGAAGGCTTCAGGGACTCTAACTCTTGTTGTCCTAATGAGCTTGCTTAGATTTGGTTAGACCCTATTTAATAGAAAATCCAAATCAAGTAGGAGAGAATGAGTTTAATCATGTGCTAGCATGGCTTCCTTAAACTCAAAGCTAGAATTTAATTAATCCTAACCCAATCAAACTATACTTAGTCCAATTATGCAATCCTAGATTAAAATTCTTATTTGTGTGACCCCATAGGTCCAATTCTATCTGGTAGTGAGATATGTTGTGATCTCTATTAGCAACATCATCGAAACTCTTTTTGATGGATCAGAATTTTTTCCAATTCAATCAATTAAGAATCATTGATCATCAAATAATTCTTAATTAATCTCACAATCCATCAGTGACACCTAGCAGTATGTGATGGCAATCCAGTAGAACTGAATGATAAACTTCTAGCTACAGTTATCATGTGATTTGGTTCTTCTATCATGAGTCTCGATAAGACATAGGTTACGAATAACTCGTTAAATCTGATTCTTGTCATATGTTAGAATCAATTGACTCGAATCTGATGTGAAATCCAATAGAAATATCTTTTCATTTTTACACTGTCATGATCATGGACTTTAGGACTCAATCTCATGATCTACATAGGACTACTCACTATCGAGATCAATAGATTCTATTTTGGTGTACATCTTGTTGGAACATATGTCCCAAACCAATCATTAGACGATTGTGCTCATCTTGTAAACTGTATATGAATTTTTATTAATAAATATTATTTGATATTTTTTTACAAATTGATCATCTTTGAACTCCTGTGTTGTAATGAAGTCCTTAGGACTATATATATTAATCGACAAAGGAGGATTTGTCATTAAGTCTTTAAAATTGTTCACGACCAAATGATACACTATTACTAAGACGATAGCGATATCAAGTGTAGGTTATTGTGTGCCATATGAGTTGATTGTCCTCTTAATCAAGGAGTGTGGAGATACTATTATGGCATATAGATAGAATATAGAAGTACATTCACATCGAATGTGATCATGTGTTGAGCACTCTGCTGTCAAAAATAGCTTGTGAAGGGTATGGATATAAATGTCCCTTCGATCTGAGACCATCATGGTGACTTGTAAGCAACTCACTGTATTTTAGTACCGAACTATTTGAGTTTCTAACTTAGTGACGGAAGGATACTAGGTGCAGTTAAATACTTATCAAGTCGATGTGTGAGACAAGATAGAATTGATCCCTCTGAATTGGTAGGAGATATGCATTAATGTATTTCAATTTAGCAAAATCTTAGCCAGAATAATCTATGAGATGGATTTGAAAGATTGAAATATAATGTGGTCAACTTAATTATGATTGACAGTTAAACCCTAAGTCACCTTGAGCATTGGATCAAAGAGATGAATTATATGGTAACCATACGTCGGTAGATTCTAGAAGGTTGCTTTGCAACACTTCGATCCATCCGATCGTCGGATCATCATTGCTAGATAGTTACATCGATTGATATAGAAAGTTATTCTTATGCTATCGACTTAGATTCGAACCTATAGGGTGACACGCATTAGAAGATTTGATCAGATCTGATGGTTGAAGAGTCCAATTAGATTATGACTCTGGTGAAGAGTCCTACTTGGACTAGGACTCTGTGGGAGAGTCTCACTGGGACTGAGACTCTATCATTTATGAAGAATTAATTAGTAATTAGATTACTAATTGACTCAATTTGATTAAGTAAAGAGCTTTGGAATAAGTCTAATTGAATTAGATTAGTTCGACTCAGATTGGGATTGATATGATCAAACTCGATTACAAAAAAATTTAGATCCTAATTCGATCAAGATTTGGACTCAGCTACTTCTTAATTGGATTAAAATTTGATGAGATATTTAGATTTCTAATTGGATTAGATTCATTTCTATCAATGGTTTTAATTTAAATTTGATTTTGATTAGAATTGAATTAGAAATGAAGAGTCCAAGTCAGACTAGGACTCTATCCTTATCTTTTGCACCATATATGGATCCATGCCAATTTCTCCATGTCTAATTAGATTTGGATTGTAATTTTTGGTATCATGAGAGAGGATTCAATAAGGGTGGTCGGCTATAGCTGATGATTCATAATATTATCTCTTGCCTAATTTGAATGCGATCCGAATTAGAGATAAGATGTAGACTAGAAAGAGATTTTTCGTATATAGTATATTGTTGGAGTCATATTATTTTTTTCTTATTTTTCTTGAAAAATTCTTTGACATGTAAGACTTTAGATTTCTTCTCCATATCTTAATAATTTTTTGAAA
>KE505327.1:375917-389125 GCA_000441515.1 Elaeis oleifera | reverse complement strand
AACAATAATCAATCTGAGTAAAATATTTTCAATTTTAGCTTGATGACTAGACCATGCAAAAATGAATATATTTTCTCTTTTAAGATCATTGATGATTTTTTTTTAAGATTAATGATGATTTCTCTTTGAATAATGATTTCTCTTTTAATAATGATTTCTCCTTTATTGATGATTTCTCCCCCATTTTTCATAATAAATGCTAGAAAATTTATTTCTCTTAATTCTTTTCATTTTTCTTCCAATTATGCATATTCATTTAAATTTAATGAAATAAGCTTTGCTAGAATATATTTTGCTCACTCTTAGTTTTATAAATAAGATAATTATTCAATTAAGCAACTAAACATAATAAAAATATTAGACGCACTACATTTCAAAGAAAAGTCATATTTCATTAATTTACAAAATATGATTATAGAAAATGATAAAAGCATGAAAACATGTAAGATGTATGAGAGCTATATATACCAAAAGATGGATTGCTAGAATTACAAAGCTCTAAGAAATGAATTCTAGCATCCTAAGTGAGAGTCAGTATAGCCCTAAGGAGATGGTCCAAGCTGACTAGATGGAGAGGATGGTCTGACATCTTCAGATGGCTATCTCCAATCATAAACATCAACTCTTACCGCAATAAAAGCTTGAATCAACTTGGCAAACTCCTTTTTGATTAATGATAGAGCCTCCATTAGGTCTCTCCTCATCTGTTGCACCTCTAATGTGTACCTTTAGATATTTGCATAGACTGAAATGGCGATCCTACTGAAAATCCTCTCGATAAGTGCATCCTTATCCAATCTATTAAATAAGTGATCTATACTCTCTGGATGACTAGTCTAAGAAGGAGTTGTCTCTATCTACTCTGCTAACTTCATTGGTTCCTCAATCCTAATATCTGCTATAGTATGAGTGCTGGCATATAAAGTAAAATCTTTTGGAGAGTATGATACATAACCATAATGTCTTCTTTTGATACAAAGAAGATCTTATTGATCATATGATATAGTAGCAGCATCTCCACACTCAACTAACTGGCACTGATATCCTTAATACCCTCAATATCATCTCAATCTCAGATAAATTTCAAATGTGTTATTTCTTGAGACAATCCGAGTTGCTCATCTCGGTCTGTGTATGTAGTGTGCATGCAATGCTATCAACATCTATCTCAATCTACACACCTTTCACTTTGAAACTAGACTACCAACTCATTCTCTTAATTTTTGATCAATTACAATTTCTTCTTATTTCATAAACTCAAAGTCTATTTTTTTGCTCATGATCATTTCGAAGCTTGGTCCTCCTTTCTTGCATGGGAGAATTATTTGGAGAAGTCCTAAATTTTTGAATTTTTGCATGAAACTACCTCTTTCTTTAGGCGAATTGCTTGTAGGATACCATTGAAGAATAAGGACTACAAGAGTCAGATAGAAATGGATAGAAAAATTTCAAATTTAGTAGGAGAGGGGTTTGAAAGGAATTATGGCTTAAAAAATTGAAAATAGAATGACAAACACTTGGGATATTTCTATTAAGAAATACATCTCAGATATAGGGGTCCACTCCTGCTAAATCAAGAGTCAGCTTTTAAAGAGGGGTTGACTCCAGTAACACTGACAGTCGGTTCCTTATAAAACTATTTTCTTCTTAAAATTATGAATCGATTCTCTAGATCTAAAAGTCAACTCTTCAAAGCAGAAAATAGTTCAAGGAGTTGTGATCCAAGAAAATTAACTCAAATAGAATATGGATCAATAGCAAATCAAATTAGTAATCAAACATGATATTTGAATAAGAATAAATGAATCAATCTGAGGGATCAAAAATTAATCAATTTAAACATGATAGGTCAAAGGAGAACTAGATAAGAGCTCTAAGGGTGAGGTTCAACTAGGAGATTTTCAAGATCTTAAAGATCAAACTATGATGCAATCATGCAAAACAATAATATTAAGCACATTATCTTTGATAAATAGATGACTTATCTTGAAGTTCTTAGATCATACACTTTTGATAAATTTTAATAATTAGATATCTTATGAGAATGTCAAAATTTAATTCACATGATTTGCATATAAGTGATTTCTTAATTAGTCAAGCTTATCATGATTCAACTTTCTCAAATAATTAACAATCAAAATATCATGATACCAAATATTAAGTGAACGTGAAGATAAATAATATATTAAAATATTCAAGATATAGAATAAGATCATTACAAATATTGATAAATCATCAAAATCAATCAATTATACTTAATAATTTTAACAATTAATGATGGTATGATATGAAAAAAATTAGTTTTTACCAAACATCATCACCCATCTATTTTAAGTCCTAAGCATTTATTTTTCAAGATTTTTTTTCTTTCAAAGCATTGGATGCTTGGCACACCGACAAAATTATTTTTTCAATTTAGTATCCAAGTTTTCTTAAGTCTATTGAAGTTAGTGCATAAGATTTTTTTTGAAATCCAAATTTATTTAATCAAAATATGACCAATTCTAGTCATATTGCATTCAGATATTTCATGACCAACTTTATTATATTTAAAGTAGACTATAAAATAATTTTCATGATGAGCTTTAGAAATATATTTTGATAATTTTTATTTTTTAAGGAATTAAACTAATTCTAGTCTTATTGAAAATAGCTTTTGGATTATTTAAAATCATTTGAAGCTTTTGAGAACTAAATATAAATTTATCAATCATAGGCTTCAAAACTTTAATCTCCTTTTAAATTTTCTTTCTCTTTCACTAAAGATTTATCATATTTCAAAGATTTTTCTTTTCTTTAGCTAAAGATATTTTTTCTTTCAAAAGATTTTTTAAATTTTCTTCTTTCTCATTTTTTCTTTTTCTTACCTTGCTCTCCCTTAATCAATACTTTCTTTCTTCTTTGTTTCTTCTTCTTCTTTTCATCCTTATAAGCCATGAGGCATAAGCTATGGAGTGCTTCCCTATCTTTTTTGGAGCTTGATTCTTCTTCTTGATTTGCTCCCTTATAGATTGCTTCCAATTTGTCTCACACCTATTTAAATAAAATATAAGATGAAATTATATTAAATTTATTTGTATCCAATGAGTAACAAACATATTCATGGCCTTATTATTCAACTGGGCCATTTCTTTATCACAATCATCTCATACCCTTTTGGAATTGGATGAAGCAATACCATTAATCAATGCATTAGGTGTGTGTAGACTATTGACTATAATTCTCCATAAATCATAATCATATGCTTGTATGAAGATTTTTATCCTAGCTTTTCAATAGATATAATTGGAACCATTAAAGAAGTAGGGGTTGATCTATAGAATGACCTTCAATAAGAAAGATTCAATTTAAATTGTCATAATCTTTGACTCAAGATTGCTAGATCAACAAAAATATAAGAGCATATGCTCTAATACCATTTGTTGCCTATAAAGATTTGCAACGATAAGGCAGTCTTTAGAGTCGATCAAATTGGCCTTGAAGAAGAAGTCAGGTTCATTCGAAAAAAATCATCATTGAAGAAGCAGAAATCCAAGCCAACAACTTCCACTTTAGCTCCTCCAGCCTTGTCAGCTCCTCCAGCTCCTTTAGTCCCAGCTCAGTCCATTGGAACTTCGAGCACCAACCTCATGGAGGTTGATGATGCACCTGAAGTCATCATCGCGCTCGCATTGAGGGTAGTACTCCCAGTTATTTCGAAGTCAGTCTGAGCTCTGACTCCATCACCTCTTCAGTGGACTCCATCCTCTACTCAATTAGCATTGTTACCACTACCCCCAATGGTGCTGACCCCACCAATGAGGCTCGAGGTAGGGCCTTCTTCACCTGAGACCGAGCAAGAGTAAATCACACTGGCAAAGAAGGTGTGGAGAGGTGACTCTACCCTCCATGATCATCGGCTCATCTGGGAGCTGATGAAAAGGCCTCTGTTGCCATCCGATTGGGTGGTGAAGAAGTCTCATCCTCTAGATGAGGTCTTGAACACTTTGTATGGTGGTATCATTGGGGTAAGCTTCTATCTTTTAATTTCTTCTTATTCATAACTCCAAGGTCCCTGACTTTGTTTTTATTGTAGCTGGTTCATGTTGTCACCGTCCTCAGTGAAGGTCTCATCAGATTCAACAGGGGTGAAGTAAAAGCTCGAGGAGAAGCTTCAAGCTATCGAGGCCTAAGTGAAGGTTGCCAACAAGGCCAAGAAGATAGCTGAAGAGGCCAAAAAGATGGCTAAAGATGAAGCATCCCAATCCAAATCTGAGCTCCTTACATCTCGGAAGAGGATCGGGACACTCAAAAATTTGTTGTGGTGGAGCATGACATTGCTGAAATGTGACAGTGGATAATCACCGAGCTTAAGGAGGCTTTAGAGCTTGATGAGGCTATTAGATGTATGTCCTAAAAATCAATCTGACTGACACATTGTATTGTTTTAGAACATAAATTTATACTTGATACATTTTATTATTAATAAAATTAAGTAATCTTCTATACCATTCTTGTTATGCGTCCTTGAATCGTTTAAAAAATTAATAAATAATGACACATATTCTTAAAAGTTAAAAATTTGAGATATGCATCATTGATAGTTAATTTTAAATTATTTCTGATCGATAGATCATCATGGAGACATTAATTGATCCGATAAGGTTGGTGCACGGATTGCTTTCTTTAGGATAGATGATTCTTGGATCTACAGTATGGGGACACTGAGCGAGAGTATAGGTGATTATTAAAAATAAATGATACTAAGTGTGATCAAAATGAGAAGTCACTTGGATATCATTCACTCGTCAGTGACTTTCTCGATGCTGTAGTTGTGTGAATAGTTTTTGACCTACGGTGCCTCGACTATTTACAGTAAGGTTGCTATAGTTTGACTGTATATTTCTTGATCTCCTAGTCATATGGATCTTTGTGGCATATGTTGGCTACAGTAGGTTCACTATAGGAGTAGGGTGCGTATCTAGATAGAATCTATCGATCTTAGTAGTTAAAAATAATTTATATAATTTATAAAGCTGAGTTCTTAAGACCGTGGACACGGCAATGTGATTAATAAAAGAATTTTCATGAAAATCATGAGTTGAACTCAAACTAATTAAATCTTACATATGACGGATGATGAAATTTGATAAGTTTTTAAAATCTCCATCTTATCGAAACTCACGATAGAAGAACTAAATCATACATTAACTACACTTGAAGGTTCAGACTCTTCTATTTTACTGGATTGCCACTACATATTGCGAGGCGTCACTAATAAATTGTAAGACCCATGAAAACTTATTGACGGTCAATAATTCTAATTGGGTGAGTTAGAATTATTCTAATCTATTAAAAAAAAATTAATAATATTCATCAAAGAGATAATGATATATCTCACTATCAGACAAAATAAATCTATGAGATCACACATAAAAAAATTTTAACTTGATCGAACAATTACATTATGAATTTAATTTATAGATCAACCTAATTATCAATTTGATTGATGATTGAACCAATTTATAAAAGTTACAAAAGTGACTTGCTGAAGGATTAGTGAGTTTGAGAAAAATATTAAGCAATTATTGCTAAATTAACGTTAATGATTTTATTTGATCATTTAATTAATGATTGGACCTTGTACAATTAAATTGGATTTAATTTGATTCAATTTAGGGCTATTCTTAGTCAAAATAGGATTGACTTAACCTAATCTAAATTGGTTTGGAACCAATTCAAAAGGGTTAGGAGAGGAGTTTTTAGTTGGATTGGGACTTTCTCTCCTCTTACATGCTACAAAGGAGGGAGCGCCGACCACATAGAAGCAAGGCCAACCGCCCCCCCCCCCCATCATGGGATGTGGGCATGTAATAAAAGGAGGGAGAGAGAGGGCACGGCCAAGGTGTTGGCACACCCCTCTAGGCTTATCTCTCCTACCACTCTTTTCTATCTCCTTATCCAGATAGGATTCAAAATTTGAATTTGATTTAAATCCTTAAAATTTGAATTTGATGCAGATTGATCTCATGGAAGGATAAGGAATTGAGGTCTATAAATAGGACCCATTAGAGAGGATGCCCTAACTCTTGAAGAGATCCCTCTAAGCCCCTCTCTTTCTTGCCGCCCACCCTCCTTCTCTCCTTCTTAGTGCCACCCAACAAAAAGAGGGAGTTCTTCCTCCTTTTATTCTTTAGTTCATCATCCTCTTCCTCTTTCTTGAGAAGAAAAGAAGAAGAAATTAGATTTGATTTGAAGAGAGAAAGATCTATACCCTGATGATCTTCAGAGTCTCTTGATCAAGATTAGCCCTATACGAATAACTGTAGAGATCGGATACTTGTGCAGCTTTAAGAAATTTCAAAAAATATCCACAGTTTTCAGATCACGATGAAGATCTACCCATGCAAAGGTAAATTTTAGATTACAATATAATAGATCTAAATCTTGTGTATGTAATAATTTCTAGGTATGAGATATGATCTTTATGTATGTTTGTTAGATTAGATCTAATTAGATTTAAATTATTTAAATCTGAAATCATTATTCTGCTATGCATATCAATAAATTTTTGAAATTCAGAATGCATACGAATCGACATGAGATGACGTTTCTTTCAAGTAGTCATTACATTGCAAGATTAAGATCAAGATTTTAAATCTGAAAATTTAAATTTTATTCGTTAAAAGATTAATTTTATATTTGGAAATCATTTTCAAGAACTGAAATCAAGAACGATTTTTGATCGTGTGATTGTTTTAAATCTGAAAATCAGATTTTGAATGATCAGTAGATGGATTTTAAGATCTAAAATTATTTCAGATCTAAAATTCAGTTGCTTGATGTTCATATTAATATTTTTTAATCTAAAATTATTTTAAGATCTGAAAAAAATTTGGTATTCTTATGTTCATGCATCTAGAATTCTTATCTAATGTTCATATGATCTGAATTAATTAGATCTGAATTTTATTTAATTATATATTCATGCATGAGATGATGTTCATAGATGGAGATCAATCTTGATGTGATTTATAATTGTATGGATGCTATCAAATTAATGAAATTTGATTAAACATAAAATTATATTTAAAATCAATCTTAGATTATCCTGATATAAGGTTGTCCTGACATAACCCATTATGCTTGCACGTTGTCCTAGGATGAGAAGAGTGTGATTTGAAATAAAAATCAAAGAATTAAACATGAACATAGGATCATTCAAATCTAGATTATGAGACAATCATAAGGGTGTTGTCATACATACGTGTGGTGATCTTCTTGAATCACTATGACTCTTAAGGAAAGGTATATCATGAACACATAATTAGTTTGTACTTTGCAATCCATGGTGGCCGAAATCAATGGACTAAATCAATTGAAATTGATTGATCAATTGGTGTCTAAGAAAAGTGATAGAATGATGGTTACTTAATTAGGACCGTTGCTCATGCATGGGGAGCCTCCACCAATCTTGATCTTATTTGACCAATTTGTTGATTGAATTTTGTTGGGTGCCTAATGTTGAGTTCACCACATATATTGTATTTGCACCATAACTCCGGTCCTGGTGAACTAAATAAGGATCTTTCAATTGGATCCTTAATTGTAGATTTACATAAGATCTAAATTAAAATAATTAAAAGAAGAGATCATAATCAAATCTTCTTGCACACATATTAAGTCTAGCGGTCTTCTACCATTATAAATGTACGGATGTTATTTCGGTATTGATTATTTTGGACTGGATACAGTAGTTCAGTTACACTTGAGGGATACAACTGCTCTATTAACATAAGATGTTGTAGGATAAAAATGGAGTTGGACCCAATATCTGTCAGATGATGGACCTAATGACGGCTTTACTCTTGCATTGAATGGTGGGTCTGACTTAACTAAGGAGTGGAGCCAATATTTGTCAAGTAAGGCTTTCATGACTTAGAGACCGAATCACTACAACATGCTTAAGAAGTATTGAACAAGAGTTGTCCACTCATTGGTATGCATATCATCAATATCTGTTAGGTGAGATCTCGTATGTCAGTGGGACCGTAGTATCCATTAGAAATTCTAGTCGCGAAAGATTTTCATTTCTCTATCCAAGGAGTGTAAGAGACTCAAAAAAATAGTGAGAATAATATTATTTTAAAAGGCCCTAAATAAATTGAAAATTAAGTACAAAGTCTAATGAGAATCTCTTCTCTCTGTAGTTCACAATGTCAGCTTCCAACCCTTTAAACCAATTGACTGACCGAAAATAACTATAAAGACTGACTTAGGAACCTCAGAATTGTTCTAAACTTAGAAAAGATAGGCTATGTACTTGATTAGGAATCCTTAGTTTACCAAACCATCCAATTGCTGGATAAAAGACAGCGTTCGAAAAATGGATGGATGATCACAATAAGGTTAAGTGCTACATCTTGGTGTCGATATCTAATGAACTTCAACACCAATATGAAGACATACAAACTGTCAGGACTATGATAACTCACCTATAAGAGTTGCATAATAAGCAGAAACAAACTACACGTTATGAAGTGTCTTAAAGGTTTTTTAACACCAAAATGTGTGATGAATAATCGATCTACGATCATTGTGTGACAATGATTAAAGACCTCGAAAAGCTTGAGAAGCTTGGTATGACCATGCATAAGAAATTACAAATGAATTTGATCCTGCAATCCCTCTCTAGTTCATATAGATAGTTTATAATAAACTACCATATGAATAAGATTGATAGTACTCTACCTGAATTGATGAATATGTTGGCGACTACTGAGAGGACCTTGAAAAGTTTAAGGGACACTATTCTTACTGTTGAGCGGACATCTAAATTCAAGAGAAAATCTGCTTGAAAGAAGAAGCAAAAACCTACGAAGAAGCAAAAATAGGAGAATAAGCCAAAGAAGGATACTCCCAAGAAAGCAGCTGACATAAGAAATATTTCATTACAATATTGACGGCCACTGGAAGAGGAACTATCCGACATACCTGGAGAACCTAAAGAAAAGAAGGATAACACACCTTCTGAAAGTATGTCAAATCTGCTCGTAATTGAATCAAATTTAATTGGGTCATAAATTGGTTCTAGTGCTCATTTGTGTACTTCAATCCAGGATTTGGTAGAATATAGAGGGTTAAGGGAAGATGAAATAATTCTTCAGATCGGCAATGAAACAAAAGTTATTACTATAGTCATTAGCACATATCCTCTACGATTACCATCAGAATTCAATTTAATTCTTAGAGACTGTTACTATGTACCTGCTGCTAACAGAAATTTAATTTCTGTACCTATACTAGTACAGAAATAATAGATTTTTAATTTTAATAAAGATTACTATTCAATTTATTTCAAAAATAAATTGATTGCATATAATTTTTTAATTAATAGTTCCTACCATTTATATGTTGATGTATCTGTGAACGTATCTAAGCAGATAGTGAGTACTATAGGATCTAAGAGATCTAGGGATGAGATAAACCATAGGTATATGTGGCATCTTAGACTTGCTCATATAAGAGACGATAGGTTAAACAATTAAAAAAAGATGGGATCCTTAGCTCATTAAATTCTGAGTCGTATCCGATTTGTGAATCCTGTCTTTAAAAAAAATGATCAAATTATCCTTTGTGGGACATGGGAAGAGGACAACTGAATTACTTGTTTCTGATACATACTGATGTGTGTGGTTCATTTGATGTGCAAGTCAGAAATAGTTATCACTACATTATCTTTACCAATGATTATTCATAGAATGGATATATGTATCTTATGAGATACAAATCCAAAGCTTTTGAAAAGTTCCAAGAATTTAGATGAAAAGTAAAGAAACAAATCAAAAATTTTAAGATTCTTTGATCAGATCGAGGAGGAAATATCTTAGTAGAGAATTTTAGAAATATCTCAAGGAGAATGGCATAGTCTCACAATAGACACCTCCTGGTATACCTCAACTCAATGGAATATCGAAAAGGAGGAACATGACTCTATTAGACATTGTCCGATCCATGATGAGCTTCATTGATTTATCTTTGCTTCTTTGGAGACATGCTTTGCCTTCTGCGATCTATTTATTGAATAGAGTACCCTCTAAATCTGTTTCTACTACGTCATATCAAATGTGGCATGGTAAGAAGTCGAGTTTGGTCACCTTAAGATGTAGGAAAGTTCAGCCTATGTCAAAAGGCAACAGACAGATAAGTTATAAATTAGATCTATGAGGGCTTATTTTATAGCATATCCTAAAAAATCATTAAGATAGTATTTTATTTCTAAAGGATCACCATGTAATTGTAAGCCGACATGCCACATTCTTGAAAAAATAGTTTATTCAAGATGGAGGTAATGGGAGGCAAATTGAGTTCGAAGAGAGTCTCTGAAGAGCAACGGATCACAGACTAATTAGAACCTATTCAAACCAAGACAGTAGATGTAGTATCTGCACCACCTCATAGATCTAGTAGGATCTTTCATCCTCTTGAAAGATATATGGGGATGATCATAGAGGTACAGAAAGTATTCTTTGTGAGAGATAACGAATATATAGATGATCCTAAAATCTATGATGAGATGATGTCTAATATCGACTCTGAGAAATGGTTGAATGCTATAAAGTCAGAGATTGACTCCATACATGCGAACCAAGTATGGACCTTGATAGATCGACCAGAAGGTATAGTACCTATTGGATGTAAATAGATCTATAAAAAAAATAGATATAGATAGAAAGATAGAGACCTATAAAGCTAAGCTCATAGCGAAAGATTATAGTCAACATGAAGGCATTGACATCAAGATACCTTTTCGCTTGTGGCCAGACTAAATTCATCCGCATATTGCTTACCATTGTAGCTTATTATGACTATGAGATATAATAGATGGATATGAAAACTATATTCTTAAATAGATATCTTAAGGAAGATATCTATATGGAGTAGACTTTGGGTTTCACTTTCGATGATGGAAATCACAAAATTTGTAAGCTGCATAGATCCATATATGGATTGAAGCAAGCATCTCAGAGTTGGAATACCTGTTTTAACAATGTGATCAAATTATTTGATTTCATCAAAAATGAGGAGGAACTTTGTGCCTTCAAAAGGTTAGTGAGAGTGCTATGACGTTCCTCATATTATATGTAGACAACATCCTCCTTATTAAAAATGATGTTTTCATGCTGACTTCGATCAAAAATTGATTGTCCAAGAATTCTCAATGAAAGACCTAGAAGAGGCATCATATATTCTCGGTATAAAGGTTTATAGAGATAGATCTAAGATGATATTTGGTCTTTCACAGAAAATATACATAGAGAAAGTGCTGAAGAGGTTCAGCATGAAAAACTTCAAAAGAAGACTGTTACCTCTTAGGCATAGCATTCATCTCTCCAAGAAGATATGTCCGACCACATCTGAGGAGATTCAATGGATGAGAAAGATCTCTTATGCCTCGGTTATAGAGAGCCTCATGTATGTCATGTTATGTACATGACTTGATATAATACTTACTGTGAGTGTCACAAGTAGATATCAATCGAATCCAGATGAGTAGTATTGGATTGCCGTGAAGAACATCCTTAAATACTTGAGAAGAACTAAAGATTTATTCTTGATCTTTGAAAGAGAGTTTGAGTTACGGATTGAAGGATACACTGATTCAGATTTTATGTCTAATACTGATGATAGAAGGTCTACATCAGGATTTGTGTTCTTGTACAATGATGGTTTGATCAACTGGAAGAGTTTCAAGCAATAGATCATTACGAATTTAACAATAAAAGCTGAGTATATTGCTGCATTAGAAGCTGTGAAGGAAGCCTTTTAGTACAAAATTCATTACAGAACTGGATATTATGACATCGAATGCCATCTCATTATATTACGACAACAACAACGTCATAGCCCTTGCTAAGGAGTCTAGGTCTCACCAGAAGTCCAAGCACATCAAGCAGTATTATCACATCATTCGTAATTATTTTGAGAAGAAATACGTCGAGGTGTAAAGAGTTGACTCTATAAAAATATGACAGACCCACTAATTAAGCCGCTTAGCCAGCAGAAGACTAAGCCCATCTTGAGAAGATGGGGATTAGATACATGATAATTAATTTTAGTACAAGTGGAAGATTATTAGATGTATGCCGTAGAAGCTAATATTCTGACTGACACATCATATTGTTCTAGAATATAAATTTATACTTGATATATTTATTATTAATAAATTAGGCAATCTTCTATACCATTTTTGTTATGTGTCCTTGAATCATCTAAAAATTAATTAGATGATGATACATATTCTCAAGAGTTAAAAATTGAGATATGTGTCATTGATAGTTAATTTCTAAATTACTCTCAACTGATGGATCATCATGGAGATGGTGATTGATCTGATAAGGTGGTACACGGATCGCTTTCTTAGGATAAATAAATCTCGAATCTACAGTGTAGGGATACAAAGTGAGAGTGCAAATGGTTGTTAGAGAATAACAATATTGAGCGTGACCAAAATGAGAAGTCACTTGGATGTCTACTCACTCATCAGTGACTTTCTCGATACTATAGTTGTGTGAATAGTTCTTCAACCTATAGTGCCTCGACTATTTATAGTTAGATTGCTGTCTTTGATTGCACATTCTCTTGATCTTCTAGTCATGTGGATCATTGCAATGTATGTTGGCTATAGTAGGTTCGCTGTAAGAATAAGGTGCACACCTAGATAGGATCTATCAACCTTAGTAATCAAGGAGAATCTTATGTGATTTATGAAGCTGAGTTCTTAAGATCATGGCCGCGGCAATGTGATAATGAAAGAGATTTCTATGAGGAATCACAAGTTGAACTCGAGCAAATTAAATCTTACATATGACAAAAGATGGAATTTAACGAGTTTTCATAACCTCCGTCTTGTTGGGACTCACGATAGAAGAACTGAATCATACGTTAACTACACATGAAGTTTCATTCTCTTCTATTCTGTTGGATTGCTACTATATACTGTTAGACGTCACTGATAGATTGTGAGACTATGAGAACTTATTGACGGTCAATAATTCTCATTAGATGAGTTAGAATTACTCCAATCTATTGAAAAAATTTTAATGATATTCATAATGGAGATCATGATATATCTCACTAACAGACAGAATATAATCTATGGGATCACACATAAAAGATATTGGGTTTCGGTCATGCAGCGAAATATGAATTTAAAAATTTTTTAAAAC
>KE505327.1:341776-354893 GCA_000441515.1 Elaeis oleifera | reverse complement strand
ACAGAAGTGAGCAACAAAGAGTCTTCCAAGATGCTCAAATGAATAGATGGACTCTAGTTGAAATCTGGAGTACCATACTCGTGCTATCTTCTTCAAGGTGGCTGAGAAGACGAGGTAGAGGTGGACATCCGAGGCATCCTAAAGTATCATGAGGGCCTTGTAGCCCTCCAAATGATCTAAAGATCTGAAGAGCCATCATATGACTCTATCTGTGGCATCTTGAATCGATTTAGAATCGATTTTTACAGAATAGAATGAGAAAAGGTAGCTGAGACTTAAAGCTAAGGCCATCATTGTTCTTCTAGCTTTCCATTTGCACTGCACCCAGATGGTGCTTAATCTCCTAAACCTTTTGTTCGAGATTTTTCTCTCGGTGAGATTTTTTAAGATGTGGAGAGTAGCCTGGGATCGAATTGCCACTACAAGAAATCGAAGAGCAATGGCATCGCTCCTCTTTCCTCGAATCTCAGTGGGATGGTGATCGTCGTGCCATAGGAGCAGAATAATGCATGCCCCAGGGGGCTACCTCTGGATCCTGAGGGCAATTTCAATGGTTGTACCGAGAAGGCACCACCGATGAGTAGGTTCCTTGGACTGCAGCTGTTCAGTAGCCTGTTGCAGCTGCTGTACAGTATCAGTTAATGCCTGAGTCTGTCAGACCAAGATATTGAGTTACTACGATCCGCCATCACAAGTGGCTGCACTAGTCTCCAAGGGGCGGATGTTTGTGTAGCACTACCTGTGCTATGCCAAGATGACAACCAATGAGAGAATGAAGCTGCTGTGCATTCTAATCCTCGCCATGATTCTCCCTCTGTTGTTGGGTCAAATATTCTTTCTCTACCACCAAACTATCACCGCAAATCTCTTGTATGAAGAGAAGTAGCTGTGGTCAACACTCATTCGAGGTGGAGCTTGAAGGTTGGCAAATGTCAAAGGATGGGTGATCATTTTGGGGTCCTGAAATAGAAGTCTAGTCACCAAAGATTCTCCAGTGGAGGACCTTGCGATACTAAATGAGTCGAAGCTTTGGAAAATAGTGAGAACGAAAATTGGAAAGAGAGTATTTATTATCAGAGTCTACGAAAACTTAACCAAAGATCCCTGTGATTTTTTTATAGAAAAAAAAATATTATCTTTTTTGGTAAAGCAGGCTATCACACCATCTAATATAAGTGCAGCTCAAAGAATCATAGTACAAAATGTCTCGCAGGATCCGAAGGTAGTCATTACTTTCATGCCAGGTCCAGTCTCCAATATGCTCCATAATAAAAGAGACAGCCTAATCCACAGCGTTGTTCGCCTTCTGAAATACGTGCTGGACAGATGATGCGGTGACGTGATGAAAGGACCTCTAGATATCATGAAGCAGTAGATGAATTTTTAGGTACTTCACCTCATCCTGAATCTAGCCGATAATACGTTATCTTTTAATCGGTAACTATTATGGAGGATTAAGGTCCATGACGTTATCGTAGATGGTAGACAATAAGTGATATTAATTTACGTACTATATTTTGTTGTAGTCTTTCGAAATTTAAGAAGGATGGTACTAGTCCATGTTCTCTCTGTAATGATTTAATGCCGGTGGATTCTGAGAGTCATTGGCTTGAATTCGACCATGAATTCGGCATAAGTCCAACCAACTTGTTGGATTGAAACCAAAGATAAGTGTCCGAAGATAAATAAAGATCAGGATGGTGTAATATCCACCCCCCACAACAACGGTTTGGCTCATGGAATTTTATTCGGCTGAGTCAGAAAGGTTCCAAAAAACAGTGCCAGAGTGGTTGAAATTTCTTGTTACCTGAATTCCTTCTCGTCATGCCGCACCCATTCGTCTTTGACCGAGAATTCTATGAAAATGATTATTCAGTAAACCGCGTCGGCCGCCTGCTGTCTCCAACCAAATGAAATGCAAAGCCGGTAAGCGCATCCCTGGCCGTTGATTTGTTGCGGCGGTCATCGGACTGCTTGCAGCGCGGGAAAAAAAAACTTCCTCCAGCGCACGATCCGTCGATGGTTGAGAGAACAACCCATTCAGGGTTCGCTTGGGTAATAAAAAATTGAAATAAAATGGATGAATTGTTTTCGTCTGTGGTCCCGCTGCGTTTACTCGCCAATAGACTATAAGCACGCAAATGCTCGAACGACCTGCGTGCGTTTTTGACTGGACCAGGTCTGTTTCACCTACTTTTACTCTACCCTCTCAATGCTCCCTCTTCCTCCCGTAGGTCATCAGGATAATGATGGGAGCACGAGTTCTCGCCCTTCATCCACCTCGTCTTCCTTCATCCTTTACTATTACTATTATTACGATGACTCAGCACGAAGAAGAATCGAAAGACAGACGTGCAAGGAACAGAACATATTGATCCAGATGAGATAGATATAGAGAGAGAGAGCAGAGGATGACAACAAGGAGGATGAGACGCGAAGAGGAGGTGGGGGCGATGGGCGCTACGGAGGGCAGGAGTCGGGAGGAGGGGGAGGGGCGGCCGCCTTCTCGGCTTCCGACCCCGAGGACAGGAGATTTCTTGGGGAAGCACCGCCTGTCTGCTGCCATAAACCGCCTTAACCAAGAGATCCACTCCCTCCAGGTCCGTTCTCTCTCTCTCCTCCCCCTTTTACCCGACCGACCGACTTCTGTCTTCTACTTCCGTCCTTCCCTAGATAGGCATGTTGGTTGGGATATCATGTATTGTTGGCTTGAGAGTGAGATGTTCTCCATCGATTCAGACAGGCAGGCAGTCCCTCTGACCCTGCCTTTTTCTTTCTTTCCCTGTTTCTTCTTTCTCCTCCCACATCCACATGGTGCGGTGGTAATTGGACTTCTTGCGCGCGCTCCGCACGCACGCACTGTCCTGGTTGAACAATCCACCACGTGTGTCTGGTTTGAAGAATCAGATCCAATGTTTGATCGCATAATGGCGTGCTTCTTTCTTCTCGATTCTTTTGTCCTCATCATTCATCATATTTCTTGGTGACCAGCCTCTACCATGATAGAATAGAATCATGTACTTTGCTTCCAATCAGCATTCAATTATATTCCCTCTCTCTGCTGAACCAAGCACCGAGTATGCTAAGCACACCAACCAGAAGATCGTTGGCCCCTCAACTAATAGTTCGTCTGTTTCTATTTTGGGGTCAATCTAAAAGAACCTACCAATTTATTGTCCTAAGCATTTGGGGCTTGGATCGCTATCCCTGCAAACTCACCATCCATAGCAAATTCCGTCATGTGACCTGTCTCAAGCCTTCTGAACCACCGGAGGTGCATTCTGAACTATCTAAATATTGATCATAGAGTTCACTGCACTCGTTCCCTGGCTTGATTTTGACTATGCAACCATCATAATAGCCATACTGATGAATCAACTTTGTCGACGCTAATACTTTCTTGAACTGATAAAATAACTCTCGCTCTCTTGAATTTTCCAGAACACAAACCAATGAAGAATCACATGATTGGTCCGAAAGACAGCCACCCTTTCTTAGTTGAAACCCCTGTAGCATTGGATTAGTGGGAGAAAAATGTAGGTTTCAGAAGGCAGGTGTTGATTGAGATAGCCCGCATGGTTGGTGAGGTGGAACTAGCGTTATGCATATCTGAGGTATCTGGGTTTGGATCCAATAACGCCCGGATTTTTTGGGTCATACAAGCAAACAACTAACTTTAGCAAATGGGATTATTAGAAGTGAAACTTTGAAGTTCTGAATTTTTTTCATTATCCTATTCTGGTTCCTGATCTTGATGCAATACGAAAGAGAAGAAAGAAAAAATGACATTATCTGATTTCTTATCCATGTCTTACAGTACCTTTCTTGGAATTTCAACTAGCAATGAAGAATTATGCCACATTAGATCTGCAACTAGGCTCTTTCTTAGGCCTAAGAGCATGGTTTGCTATACCAATTATAGCACCATACAGTATTGTACTGGTACCAAATTAGTACACAGTATTGTACTGTATGGACATTTGGTACATCTCGCTGTCTCGTACCATACCACATTCCTATACTATAGTAGGATGGTACCGATATAGGGTTCAATACTGAGATGGCAAACTTTGCCACAAAGAGAGAGGCGTCAATTCTTGATTGTGGGTCATGAGTGGTGCTAATATAGGTGGAATCCTAAATACAGAGAGTAAATTCTAGCCATGCTTCGATTCTTTCTAGCCCTATAGTTAGAAATGCTCTATATAAAGGATCGGATGCAGTTGGGTGGAAGGGAAGTGAGGGGTGAAGATGGTAGGTTACAAAGGTGAGGATGAAGCGATGGTGAAGGGGTGGGCAGGGTTGAGGCTAATCGGGGAGGGGTGAGGGTGGAGGGGACCGGAGGAGGTGGACATGGCTAGCTGAGAGGTTGGGTGGCATGCAGGTGAGTTATGTCTAGTTCCAAATAATTAGCATGAAATTGATTCATATTGGTTGGAAGATATGTAGGACCTAGACCTTATCCATCCCACTTAATTCATATTTGTTCATGGCATGCCCTGAGTTGCTTGGTTTAACACTTGGATTTGAAACCGTCACTTTTACTCGCTTGCACATGTGCAGCATATGTATACAATTATGTAGAAGTGCAGACATGGACTCACGTCAAGCATGCGGATGCATGCCAACATACATGTATACATATAGCATAACTAACTCAAAACCAATTGCCTTTGGAATTTATCAATGTCTTCACCATGGTTTGGCGGTGAAGGAGGAGAATAAGGTGCAGATTATCAATGGCTTTATTGAGATGGAGGGTGTGGGCAGAGTGTCACTAGACAATTAGGTTCTGTGACCATGTTGAGCATGGATGTTGTCGGGGGTGGTACATCACCCATGCCGAAGACACCTGCTAGGGGAGGATCCATGATGAAGTATGCCAGGTCATCACCACAACACTGATCGAAGATAAATGAGTACAATCCCAGTGATAGATATATCATCTCAGGGCTGTGAAGAAGCTATATTGAAGGGAGTCATTCATTACACAATGAAGCAATGGAAGATCTCATTTCGGACCTCACCAATCCTCGCTCTCCAATTGATTCTCACTCTTAGGCCGGTCCTTCCGAATGGAGCTTTCTGATGAAAAATCTTGCCGATCTCGTCTTAGCTGACGATCTTGACTTCAACCACTGAGCTTGCCTCCGGCTGTCAATTTTAACTCCAATCGTAGGTCCTCAACTACTGGCATCAGGGCAACATCCGAACATCGGACACCAATCCTAGAAAGGACTTGTTTTGTAGGTTTCGTCGTATCAGTGATTCCCAGTCGACTCCAGCCACTCCGACCAGAGCCAGGAATCTACATATGCCCAAGTGAAGCATTTTTGGTGGCCATAGCTATGTGTGTATGGGAGGATATTGTAGACTTCATGCATGTTATGCATTCGATAGGAAGTATGTGATGAATGGATGTGAACCCATCAACTGAGTAAACATTTTTACAAAACATGTTTCCTTGGTTTTTCATTTGTGCAAATTATGAGGTACATCATACACCTCCACTTCTGATTGATAAGCTTCTATCTTTTATAAATAAAATCATAAGGGGTGTATATAATAGAGAAGGGAGTGCATTTATTTAGGTGAGTTTCACAGCTGACATATAGGAGACCAAAATCATATCCACTTAAGGATGAGCTGTCTTGTCTGAAGCTGGACAGGGTCCATGCCTAACAAGTAGTGCTCTGAAGACTTTAATGCAAAAGTGCCCTACCCTGCATGGGATGTGACTTTGGAGTCAAGACTTTCTCACTTCTAGCCATAAAATGGGTGCAAATGATTTAGTGACCCATATCTAATTCTTCTAACAGAACACAAGTATACAACCTTGTAGGCACTAGTCCAAATGCACAGATCTACAACTGTAAAGATGCTTATCCCACAAAAACTTACAATGCTCTCTCAGACAGATTCATATGTGTCTATCTGTTTAAATGTCTACAAATACGTGTCTATAAATTCACCTAAATACATGTCTACAAACATATACTCATGTACATGCCTATCATATGCACCTATGTGTTTTGACATGCGTTCCATGCACAAACATGTATAGTACAGGCATAATTATGTATCCATAAGTTACATTTATGTTGCCATTCTTTATATCATCTTGTGTTGTCTCTCTTTTTCATGACTAGTCACTCCCAGAGTCCTTGTCTGAAAAGAACCCAGTCGATAACATTATCCCATGTTTTTGGTGTCAATCATCAGCTGCCCATTATTCTATACCCATCTTCCTTAAGTTGTCTGATGCTATGGATGGTAAGCGTGCAACATTAAAGTGGTGAAATTTCCTTAATTAACAGGCTTTTGCTTGTGCATCTTGTTCTTCTCCTACAATGATAATGGAGTAATGGTCCCTCTCTGTGTGCATGTCTTATCGCCATCTTCCTCTAGCTTGAGCTCATTTTTGGCCTCATAGCTTAAGGTCATGGTAATGTGTCAAGCTCGGGCGTAATAGTTCGATGTTAGTTTAGTCATATGCCAAGACTAGGTGTAGACTCCTCTGCTGATATTAATGCCATCTTGAAGGAGCCACATAAGTTTCAACAAGGACAGTAATTGCTGGCCTTTAAAACCCCAATCTGCACGCTTCTATTAATTTTTGTAGCTGGTATCCGTCAGATAATTCACCAATGAGTTAGAAAATGAATATTGGATTTAACGAGTACTCTATCATGTTAATATTCCTCAAAGAATTAATCTGTTAGAGGGATTTGGTGCAGGATGGAAGCTTCCTATTGTGAATTCAGCATAGGTTTATTAAAATGGTGAGGAGATTGTGGGAGGAGAGGTGTAGGGAAGACAAGGAAGCACAAAACAACACTTTTTCCTTCTACTATTGGTGCTATTAGAGTTTTGAAAGGAAATTGGAGAAAGAGTAACAGGAGAGATGTGCTATAAATGCATGAGTGCTTGAGAGTTCATTCTAATGTTTCTTTACCAACTTGTTCGAAAAGTTAGTTGAGAGATGGATGTGTTCTGTCTGCTTTTGCAGTAGGTAATATTATGGTGTTAGAGAACTATTTTAGATTGATAAGAAGTTGGTTAACAATGTACAGATATAGTAGAGAGAGGGAAAAATCATCAAAATCAAGAATAATCACCTCTAAACTTCCATTTCCTCTTTCCTTTTCTATATTCCTTTTGTTATTTGTGGCAAGGACGCACCATCAAATGGTCATTTTTGTTGTTTTTATGTTTTGGCTGTGCCTTGGCTTTTCTACTTCATCAACGTTAGTGATATATGCTCTCCAATTTCTCTACACTCTAATTCATTTCCATGGCTTAAATGATGATAAAGATCATTAGTCATAACTGAAATAACAATTGTGTATTTGATCTTTCTTTAGACATAAGATGGACAATAGTGTACTTTCCAACTTATTCTTCTTTAAAATACTATATTAAAATATCAAAGATTTCTTTTTTTATTTCACTGCTACTGTTTGATACTATGTCACAAATCGCAATATTAAAATATCAAAGATTTCTTCTTTTATTTTGCTGTTGCTGTTTGATACTATGTCCCAAATCACAATATTAAAATATCAAAGATTTCTTCTTTTATTTTGCTGCTGTTTGATACTATGTCAATCATCGTCGAAGATCTGAGTATTCCTCTCTCATAACCCATTAAGTTTATAATAACAAACCTCATTTGAAGAAACTTCTTTTCCTTACCGTTAATATCCATCCAGATACAGTAAGACTCTTGTTCTTCCACCTTTCGGTGCATAGGCGTGTGTGACCTGTAATAGTCCCAGAATGTGCATTTTCTATGTGATGCAGCAACAGGGTGTTTGCCCTGAAAGTTCCACTTTCATAGACCTGACAAAACTAGCATTTTGAGGCAACATACACGTAACTTCTGAAGCAGCCAGCACTCATGTGCCGTGCCTAATTGTAGCTCAGGCATCAGCATCACCACTTATAATGAATTGAGATTGGACTGTGTCCAACCTTTCTGCTTGAAGAAAAAAAAATGGATGAGTGATGCGGTAACTTGGTGTGCAAAGAGAAAGCCATGAATACTTGGGCACTGCATTACGTGGTTCACATGCTTTCCAGAATACCAAACTGTGCACCCTGACATAAAGCAGCCTGTATATCTATGGAAGGCCATGAAACTCTCTGTACTTGAAATGGGTTCGGCAATCTTTTACAACAGGGAACAGAGACTAGAAGAGATTTCTTTGGATGAGCTTACCTCGATTTTTGAACTAGGGAGATGATCAATCCGTTGATCCTAATATACTTTATGTTTTGCCTGCTTTTTATGCACGCAGGAGGAACTAGACAAACTCGATTCAACAGAGCCTTCCTCTGCAGCATGCAAGGAGTAAGTGAATATTATGGTTTTATGGTCTTGCATTGTTCCTTTACATAATTTCAATCAAATATCTGGTCGCCTGTATTTATGTCCGTGAGAATTCTGCAGGGTTCTCGTTAGCATGGAAGGCATACCTGACGCCCTCCTTCCTGTGTGAGTGTTGCTGTAAATCATCAGACAGTTGATTATGCATCATAGTGATGTTTCCTTATACGTAACTTGGTGATGTTCTTTGTTCCGCTTGCCTATTTTCAGCACCAGAGGCCCAGAGATCGCTGCCTGGAACCGGTGGTTTGAGAGGGTCCGTAGCTCTCATGGTCACAAATGGTGGCAGAAAGGTTCCGATTTTCTTAATGTTGGTGTCCGGTCATGGATGAAACATTCACGCGGACATCCCAAGTCAGGTTTTACGTGTCATTCTTCTGACGCCTGGGCTATTCATTCCCGGACATCCAAACAGATAGAAATATGTCGTGAGCTTGGTTATGTAAATGCTTTCCCCAAGGGGCATATATTGATTCCCATGAAAGATAAAAGGAAGTTAATTTACATAGATGACACTTGGATATTTATACAGCAGTTTCTCTGATATGCTTTTCTAGTACAGTTCAGGGATTTTATATGTGCTGAGATATTGTCGATTTTCTTCAAGTTTGCGTTGCTGCAGTCCTGTTTTCCAGGTCATTAGAAATTAGGAAGGTGTCGTATGTATCTCTGAAACTGAGTTTAGATCTCGTTGTCCTCAAAATCTCTCTCCTTTCAAAATGAAATCGGAATCTGCCTAAAATCATGGTAGCCGGAGAGAGACCTATCGCATGGCCAGGAGGTGGTTCCATGGCGAGATCATGGACTCAGAATTCGAGATTTGGGCTGCACCGGCAGATTCGTGGTGTACCGGTGGAATCTCCGGCGGCTACGTAGGCGCTGTCTGTACGGGTTTCGGCGCTATGTTTTTCTTTCCCCACCGATTGAAAGAAGGGGATATGATAAATCTCCGCCAGCCTGCCTCTGCTTTCCACGCTGGAGAGGTGGGACCCATATGCTTGATAGATGGAGGATCTCGATCAAGAACACCCCGTATCGGAAGCGTGTCCATTAGACCTGGTCGAAATAATAATTAGACGTATCTCCGAGTGATGGTAACATGGAAGTCGTGACAACAAAACCGGACTCCACTTGCTGTCGCATTTTTGGAGACAATAAAGAGATCAAGTTAAGGTGTAACGTAAAAAAGGAATCAAGCTAGGCGTGAGATGACAATTTTCCAGCCTCCATATTTTATGGTTTCTCTTTCTTTCTTCTTTTACCACTGAGATGATGCAAGAAGAGGAAAGCGCTTGATGCTGCCGTCCGCTATAATAAATAAAGGAGGGAAAAAGAAATGCGTGAATACTCTAGCGAAAAATTTGAGCACTTGTGCTGAATGGTTGGTTCCCTTAATTTATAAATGACATTAGACTGGTTGGCCCCCTTTAAGTTTGCGCTCGCGCACGCATAAATCCAGAAAAGCGAAACCGAAGCATATTAAAAACCCACTTAGAGCACGAGGACTTTGCCGAGATTCATCGCAGAGGCAACATCCACCAAACTAGATTTTATAGAGATGGAGGTGGCGAAAGATAAACAGAAAGCAAGAATATTTAGCTGTAACGATCACCGACGAAGAATTACAGAAAGGAGCTAGAGCATGAAGAGAAAGCGCGCTGCGACCAACTTAAAAGATCAGTAGTAGGGTATCCCCGGCGGTGGAGGAGATGCATAGGATACCCCTACCACAGGTGGTAAAGGCACGTTCCCGCCACACCCTGATGTCGGCGGCGGTGGAGATTGCCACGGCATCGAACCTGTGGGTGGAGGCAGCTGATGTCGAGCCGGTTCTGGAGATGGATGGACGGTGGGTGGGTGTCGGATGACCCGCTCCATAGGCTGGTGGAGGAGCTGGCGCTACCCGTGGAATCGGTGGAGGAGGAGAAGGGTGGTCTTGTGGACGCGCCGGGGATCCATGATTGGGCGGGGCGGTGGTGGGGGTGAAAATTGACGGTTGGGCGGTGGCGGAGGCGGGTGGGAGTCCGATGCAGCGGTGGAGCTGTCGACGGGCTCGGACGATCAGACGACGGTGGGGCGGATGAGGAGAGGTCGTTGGAGACCCGACAGGAGGTGCTGGAAGGTACTGATCCGGGGCGGTGGAGAAGGCAACACGGGGTGGGATGACGCTTTGGAAACTCGCAGCCAGGCGGAGGAGGAGGTGGCAGCGGCGGCGATGATGCAGAAGCTGGCGGTGGCGGCGAAGCACGGTAACTCGGTGGCGATGGTTCGGGGGAGTAAGGAGGCAGCAGACGTGGCGAGTGGGACGGAGGGGGGTGGGTTTTCGTGGATGGCGACGACTGGGACTCCGGTGGTGGCGGAGTAGGGGGATGAGGTGTCGGGGAAGGTGACGACTCGGACCCAGGTGGCGGAGGAGGAGGTGGGTGAGATGTGGCGGAAGGCGACGACTCGGACTTTGGCGGCGGCGGTGGCGGAGAAGGGGAGTGAGATGTAGTGGGAGGCGACGACTCGGACTTGGGGGGTGGTAGTAGTGGAGGCGGTGTGCTCTTGAAGTAGCCCCTGTGCGGGCTCGCGAGCGGCGGCGGCGGCGGCGGCGACGGGAACGAATAATTGGGGGCTGGGCTCTTGCCCCCGGCCCAGCACTTGGACTTGGTGCAGTCGAAGGGGCGCGCGGCGTCGGAGGAGCACTGCTTAGGGGAGCGCTGGTCCGGCAGCCCCGGAATGCAGTTCTTCCTGGCGTCGCGCAGCACCTTGCCGCCGGCGCCGGCGGTGGGGCACTGGGGTGGCTGCGATGTGAAGTAGTTATAAGAGTAGGTGAAGTTCTGGAGCCTGGGGAGCTGGCAGACGCCGGCCGGGATAGAGCCGGTGAGCCCGTTGTGTGCGACGTCGAGCTGCTCGAGGCTGGCCATGGAGGCGAGGGAGCCCGGTAGGGGGCCCTGGAGGTGGTTGAAGCTGATGTCGAAGACGGTGAGCTGGCGGAGGAGGCCGACCTCGGGTGGGATGCAACCGGAGAGGTTGTCATTGAGGAGAATGATCTCGTTGAGGGTGGTGGCCATCCGGCCGATGCTGGAGGGGATGCAGCCGCCCAGGTCGTTGTTGGCCAGCACCACCACGGAGGCCGGGGAGGAGCCCAGATTGGTGGGGATTCCGTGCCCGAGGCGGTTGGAGTTGAGGAAGATGGCGTCGAGGGGACGGTCGAAGAGTGCCGGGGAATGGAGCCTTCGAACTCGTTGAAACGGAGGTCCAGGTAGCGGAGGGAGGGCAGGGCGAGGACGACGTCCGGGAACCGCCCACGAAGCGGTTGTTGCTGAGGTCGAGCTCATGGAGAAGGCGGAGGTGGTAGAGGGTGGACGGAACGACGCCGCAGAAGCGGTTGGAGTTAAGGTGGAGGAGGGCGAGGTCGGCAAGGAGGCCGAGCTCGGGGGGTAGGTACCCGGCGATGTCGGCGTGGTTGAGGTCGACGCCGGCGACGACGGTGAGGGAGGGTCGGCAGGGGAGGGGCGCAGAAGACGCCGAAGTAGGAGCACACGTCGGGCCGACCCAGTTGCCGGTCAGGTTCTGGGGTCGGAGAAGATGGCCGTCCGCTTCCACGTCTGCAGGGCAATGTAGGCCTGCCGGAGCCGCGGGTTGGCGAACCTGAGCCCGGGATCGACCACGACGGGGCCACCGGCGGAGCCATCAGCGGCCTCAGCCACCGGAGGGACGGAGAAGGGGCAGAAGGAGCAGCACAGCAGCAGCAGCACGAGGAACCACGGGGCGACGGATCCATGCCCGTGCCCATGAGCCGACCACCTCTAGATCTGAGAGGAAAATGAAGGAACAGGCTCACATGAATGATGGATACGACACAGAGAGAAGAGAGGAGGAGAAAAAAAAAAAAAATACGACGACGATGCGAGGATCAGGGTGATGGCCAGATCGCGTATTGGGATATCTGCCTTCCCTCTCGTTTTATAGATACAGCTATTAAAAAGTACCCTTGTCTTTCGTGTCTCTTTCTCTCTGTCACCGTCCACTGACTGTTGTTATTATTATGAATTATTTATTATCTTCTCTTCCGTGGACGCTGGTCACTGCTGCTGCGCATTTTTAATTATTCGTCTAGAAAATATTTTTGAACAAAAGAATTAAAATATTGCCTGGAAGGATTTTTTTTTCAATAATATTGGTTCAGGTTCAATGTCCGTATGGGAGCTGAAGCCCGTTCTCAAAAGATCACCGGTACCTCCGTTTTGGGTCTTGGATTTAAAAGTGGCTTACTTCGCCGGTAGCTGCGATAGGATAAAAAAGGGACGAGGTACGATCGATCTCACTCAAGGCGTGGGCTTGTGATTGCGTCTGTCCTGATCCCATCTGTCGCCTGTCGGGGGATTCGATCTCTCTCTCGCGTTTAGTCACAACTGCAAGTAGGAGTGGGACATCCCTGTTCCGACTCGCATTGGCCAGCGGCTGGATACTAGTGGGAGCCAGCACATTAGGTTGGAACGCGTTTTATTTCTTGCTGCAGTGTTGTGTCTTCTTTTTATAAAAATAGCCAGGCTTACCGGAAAGCAGACTGGGTGTCGGTGTCACGGTGAGGCCGCTACATGATATCCCATGTGATCCGACGCAAAGGTTACTGGCATGGCAATCAAACGGGAGCAAGCTTGCGGAGTGGGCCACCGACGTCGGATGCACAATGATTCGCGGTCTTCTCATATTTCTTTCTTTCTATATATATATATATAT